>JAQBSW010011059.1:0-21626 GCA_029291075.1 Eudiplozoon nipponicum | reverse complement strand
TATATATGCTCTTTTCAATATCAATTCTCCATGTAGTTTAATGTCTATTCAATAATGACAGATTGGGTAGGGTTAGTTGGAACTTGTGTCTAATAGGATTCCGTATGAGCGCCACGTAAAGTAAAGGCAAAACGAGTTACATTAATTGTTATACTAGTGAAAATTTTGTGTAGTGTGCGCTACAGTCGGCCTGTGATTAGATCATGAAATACCGAAGAAGACGTGTTAAGGTTTGAGCCCTGTCCGCAGATAATTCTTGCCATTATTTGATGTGTTCCGTATAAGGACGAAACTGGTCTACTGGATGTATTGCTATTTCATCACTATATAATACTTAGTTTATACTGACAAAAATATGTACAAAATAGATCAGGTGTTTTTATCAAGATCGTAACTTTAATTATACGAAAGTTCGTTAAATCATATCTTAGTATTTTTTCATGTATTTTAACAAAATATCACACTTCTCGGAAAGATAAACTTTATTCTCATGACGTTAATTACAAATACTTGTAGAGCTTACCTTTATGTTGTTTTTAGTTTGGAGTTAAGTGATCCTCAATTTAGACGGACGTATAAATTGAATTTTTGCATTTAGAACAGTAAGATTTTGAAATTTTCCTCTTGCGGACATGCACTTAATACCGCTTTAATGTTTTTGTCAAAAATGGACTCCATTTATTTTCAAAAGAATCATCAAAATCATCTAGATTGTTCTAATCAGGCAGAGCCGTCATTACGATCCTCGTTTATCCAGAATAATATTCCCTTTGCTGAATTTATAAAAATAATAAAAAATCTGTCACACTTTGCTTAATATAAGTTTGATTAAAGCTCTGAACATGTATTGTGTAAAATCATCTTTAGTTACAGTTTAAGAAGAAATGAATTTATTTTTGAATCTTAAATAATTATACGTATAATGTTCAACGCTGCACGCCTTAAGTTGAAAAAGTCTTATAAAATAATTCGTCGTGTTGCTTTCCTTTTCATAAATAAATTAAAATAACAGCCAGGGGAAAATTGAAATCAGTATATGGTAAACATATCATCGAAACGAAATAGTCCATATGCAATGGTGAGCATGTTTGAAAAAGCGAAAGCTGTTTCTTCGACAGTTAGCAAAATACTATTCAGAGTGATAGTTTAAACAATGTCGAAAAAATTGAATAATTTTACACATCTACTGAATTATTAATGTTACGACAACGACCACAATCTTGCTTTAAGCATATTATACTTTCGAACAATTTATTGCTTGAAAAAGTTTACCACCACAATTTATCGCATAATTATTTGGAGAGCCATTTCCGGCACTCATTTTCAGGAGTGTTCTCATTATTTAACTTCATAAATAGTTACAAAAAACAAAGTAGCCCGAAATGCCTTCCGTTAGTAAACCTTATTCTTAAATCATGCATATTATTAGAGGCATATTTTGTAGACTGTTTTTTTATGCCTCAAACTATTCATAGTCATTAGTACGAATATTCAACAAATAATTAGGTCTCCGCAACAAAGAAAATATAGCTTTATTATATTTCATTTAATGATATGAGGCCAGAGTGAACGGATATGCAGGAGCAATTGGTGTTTAGACAGGCTCAGTATTATCCAAACCATAATGATGATACTATTTACGGGTAAGGTTCATATTATATTTCGTGAGTTGGATGTGAATTCGCATTGTCAAAGACTTTGTGTGAAGGTAACTCCATTAACGCTTGAGTTCACATTCACCAAATAGATTGCACTGTGCACATTTATTTACCAAACCTATAGTTTTTGTAATGCGCAACTCCGGCACCTGTTGATGAGTCGCTAATAAGCACTAAATCACGTGCAGTCGATCTTACATATTTTTTCTTGCTGAATTCTATTTTTATAATTCAGGTCCGGTTTGAACTAATGTATTACTAGGTAGGCAATGCATAATGCACAATTTCACATTTATTAGCCCTCTGCAACAAAGACTAGAAAACTAATAATTAGGTCAGATACGAAGAGCAAAGCTTACAATAGTTAAGTTAGAGTTTAGAGAAAACATGGCATTAAAAATGTCATGCACAATTAGATATAAAAGTGCAAAACTAAGAAATAAGTTGAAACATAATATTTACTTAATAAAGTGCAAATAAGGCAATGCGTGTAAGTAAACGTAGGTTATAATAAACTGATCAAGTCAAATAGATCAGCATTATTTAGAAGAAGATTTCAAAAATCACGATAGTCAGTGTTTTAGTGAAAAAAGCCAGAACATCGGTTGATCAGACCATTAGCAACTTTTGTGTAAAAGAAGATTTGAGCTTTTTAATTCACAAATTTAACTTTTCATCTTTACAGAAATTCATATAGAAATGTGTGTGCACTGACATCGCTGAACATATGCTTTTTCCAATAATTATTCTGCTGCTTTTTGGGTTTAGAAATTATCACCGTAATTGGTCATATGGATTCTTCTAAATGCAGGCATTCAAAAATACCAAAGAGAATTTAATGAACTCTATATCTCTCTGAAGGTTGCATATTCTCAGCTTGGCTTATAATTTATATATTTTATGTCAGCTTCCGCCGTTTTCCTTTGCGAAAGCGCTTACTTATTTTGTATATGCTTAAATTTGAAAAAAACCATTAAATTCCGAAAATTTCTGGTTTCTTTTGGTTCACTTCCACATTTTTTAAAATCGAATTTCTATGAAATGGTTCATTTCTGAATTTGTTCAAATGAAATATCTCTTTTATTCCGAATATATATTTTCCAACGTGTTTTGAGTCACACATTCTTAGGCTGCCAAACATCATTGAAGTTAAATTCTCTGATTTTATGCGGAAAAAATCATAAGAGTTTAAGTAAGGGAAAACACGCATGTAGATACAAGTTCATAACATACCTTATTTCAATTAACTTTTATTGTTGATCTACTGGAAACAATGACAAGTATCAATCTTCTTCTATTTGTAAATCTAAATTCCGTCAACGCAATTGATTAACTTGAAAGAAGATGTTCGCCAGTTCTGCGTCACCAAGATTCTGTAATTAAGGAATTGTCAACCAATTATCTTAAAATTATTTTTGATTAAAGTGATTCATACTTAAAGCAATTTATCTTCATGTAATGATTAAACAAGAGCGGTAATGTTAGTTCAATAGGTTGCAAAATCGAAAATTTCGTAATTTGTTTGATGTCCTTATTAAAATCTTAACGTAGTGTCGATAGCAAAAAGAAGTAACCATTTTCATAAAATGAAATATACTCAGTTTGCTACGCAAATATTTTCAGAATACTTGAATAGATATTTATTTAAGCAATCCATTACCAGTTGGACCGGTGTATTTATACATTTGGCAGTGACATACCAATCCGCCACTCAATACAGATTTGTAAAGCAATAGTGTATCAGTTTGTGGTGTAGCATTTCATGTGTTGCTGAAATAAAGAACGCTTATTTTGACGGAAACGTCCGACGTGTCGGAAGAAAATACATTAATATACGTGAAAAATTTTGGATTTATTTAGGCACTCTTTCATCCGGAAAGGAAGAATTCATTAAAACACTGTAATATTTTTCTTAACGAAACGATACACATTCACTGAAGTATGTCATTAAAAATATAAATATGTTCAAATTGCGGTGAAAGTATCCTAATAGTTTTGTTAACTAATAATGTTGAGCAATCACAATAATTCTAAGCTGATTCGATGATATATCAAGATTTACCAGATCAAAAACATTTATGGGAACATGTCACGCTGTAGAGGAAGATGGCAAATAACTGACTCTAGTTTATTATTACTAAAATTATAATTGAATTTTAATTCCTCCTTGCAGTCTATACATATACATATATATATATATATATATATATATATATATATATATATAAAATTTGTCAACATAAAACTAAGTATAGGAGACAAGTAGAAAAGGCAATCTTACATCCAGTAGACCGTTTTCGACCTTATTGTGAACTATTTACGCACTGTCCATAATTTAATGAAGACAGAACTCGAACCTTGTCACGACTGAATTGAAGTCAGTTGATCTAACAACTGAGAAACCATGCCGCAGAAAATTCAAAAATATGCATGCACATAATGGGTCAGGTTTATTTATCCAGATCGCAACTTTGATTATAGTAACTGTTTTCAACGCCCGCGCAACCAATGGTTATTTAATTATATAGATGATAATTTCAATACCATTTTCCCATGTAGCGTGTTGTTTATTCTATTACTGTTTAAGGATGGTTATCTGGAACTTCGTGTCTAAATGCGTGACATAAAGGCTTCCGTTAAAAGAAAAGCAAACGAAACAACATAAGCTAGTAAAATACTGAAAATAGTGTGTAATGTGTAGCAGGTTAGCTCAGTGATTAGAGCACCATATTCCGAAGCAGAATTGCCCAGGTTCAAAACCTGTAAGCGACAAATTCTGCAGAGTACGTAAAGAGATTCAATAAAGAAGAAACCGATTAACTGTATGAATTGCCTTTTCTTAAAATCGCTTAGTTTATATTGAAAAATATATTTATATAATGAGACTGGTGGTTATGTCAACATGACAAACTTAATTTTGAATAATTTTGTTCACTGCTCGCCTAACCAATGTTTGTTCAACGATATACCACTTTTCCAAGTAGCGCGTTGTCTGTACAATAATGTCAGTGTAGAGTTAGTTTTTTGGAACTTTATGTATATAAAGATGTCATGTTGGCTAACTTTGAAACATTGTCCGGTAAACAGCCGGAAATATGAGTAGCGTACGTTAGGGTGGATCTGTGGTTAGAGCAACTGATTCCGAAGTAGACGTGTCCAGGTTCTAAATCTGTCCGCGGCAAATTCTGGTTATTACGTAATGAGTTCTCAGTAAAGACGTATCCGATTTATTGGATCAATCGTCTTTTCTATTTTATGCAATACTTAGATTATTCTGAAAAATATATGGATAAAATAAGACTTTAGTCTGTATCATGTTCGAAAACTTGATGTAATTAATAGGCTTATCTTTTGGTTGTTCCTATATTTAAAGAAATACTTAGTCCTGCTAGTTTTTAATGTAGGTTTTGTTAATTCGGAGTACAACTACTACGTGATTGGCAAAATACTGCTTTCCTGTACCTTAGATTAACTAACAAATACAGTTTTCCCATATTTTCCATGCAACTTTTATTTTCGGTTTATTAAATTTACTTTATTCATTAAGCATTTTCTTGCATCGTCCATTACGTAACCTTCAAGATTACTTTCCCCAGGATGTAGTTGTCAGATTATTTTAAATCTTCTTCGCCAATTTTGGTTTTCATATCATTTAATTTACTTCTTAAATTCTTTTAATGCTTAGGCATAGATCATATCTCACTTAATGGATTAATTATTTTTTAAATTGCGTACTTTAATACATTTTATGCATAAATTGATCAACGATTTATTATTCCTTATCTTTATTAACAGCAGGATCTTCTTCCTGTCGCGGATGACTAGGTTAAAAATTTCTCCAGCACATATCCATTTTCCAATAATTAATTTAACTAATTTAAAAATTGGCATGTATGCGATGCAATCAAAAATTTTATTAGTAGTAAAATTATTTATTGTTCGAGATGATTCCGCACCACAAATAATACATTACAATATATAACCACATATTACCCAAAATTAAAGACGTTTTGTGTTGTCAATTATTTTTTATTATGTTTCCATTTTAAAAGGGAATTTTCCCATATCAGACGATTTTTTTAGTTTTTGTTCTTGGTTGCTCAGTAGAATCATTAAATTTAACATTTCCATGATTTCTTTTTTTCAATGATATATTAGCACTCTCAGTTCTGCAATAGTCAGATTAATCCCCATCTCCAATTACGCGCTGAGTTCGGCTTCATGGTTTCATCACTACGAAGGGTTCCACATAATTCTTACTAACAACCGGACCCGAAGTTCGATTAAACCCTGGCTTTTAACATTTCACTATTTCATTTTTAGTAACATCTTCAGAAATCTAATATCTTACAATACAATAATAACAAGACCAGATTTAAAAAGGTTAAATTATGTTCTAATAATTGTTTATTATTTAACATTTGTAATTTGGCTTCTCAGTTTACATCTATTCATTAGACGTCAGAAGTGACGTTGTCGTTTAATTCTCACGACTAGAACATGGAAACAGTCGTGCTAACGTGCAATATCAACGTTAAATATAAGATACGTAGTGTCCAATTTATATCCATGTTTAAATTCATATATGCGTTTATTAACATATTCCATATTTCACCTGGGTAAGTTATTATAGAATTGAGGATAAATGCCATTATTTCATAAGGTTTATGTAGCAAGTATAAACTAATTAAAGTAAAAAGCAGCAATGACAATCTATCTGGTAATACAATTAAGCAATAATTGATTGTGCGTGTGGAAGTTAAAATTCTTTAAATCAAGTTTATGTGCGTGAAGTAAATAACAATCCCACTGTATTAAACCAGTCATCGAACAACGCTAGCAAGTTTGTCCTCATACTTTGATTATGATCATAGAATTTTTAAATCAATTTTGTGAGCTTGAAGTAGACACCAATCCCATTATATTTAACCAGTCGTCGAACAACATAACAAAACTACCATCAGTTGCACGCACTGACGCGTTTCTAACTTCCATGATCATTATCTGAGTACGAAGGCAAAATGACAAACGAGGATCAAACCGCATTGCATATATATGGAAAGTAAAATTAGATATGTGGCTCTCACCTCTAGGAGTTTCGCATTCATTAGATTATGACGGAAAACTGACTTCCAGTCGAGTGCAATGTATGCGGGTCTATTATATGTGAGAGCCACATGTTTTATTTTGCTTTCCGTATATATGCATTGCGGTTTGATCCACGCTAGTCAATTTGCAATCGTACTCGAAAGGGGTCAGTGCGTGCGACTGGCGATACCTTTGTTAAGTTGTTCGACGACTGATTAAATTCAATGCGATTAGTGTTTACCTCAAGCTCCTAAACTTGATTTAAAGAATTGTTACCACCACCCGCGCAATCAATTATTGTTAAATTGTATTTCCCATGTATGTATATGTGGCGAAAGCTGCAAACAGTTAATGTTCGTGACTGCATAGAAATTGTGCAGCCGACATTTCCAGTCACGTACAATTTGTGCAAGAATAACTAGAAGTGAAAGCCGCGTATCAAATTATGCTCTACAAATATACGCAATGCGGTTTCCTCCTGGCCAGTCAGTTTGCCGTCGTACTCTGATGATGATCACGGAAGGTCGAAACACGTCAGTGCGTGCAACTCGCGGTAGGTTTGTTATTTTGTTCGCGCCATATGTACTGCGCCACTAAAGACGCGCTCTCTAAACAATATAAAAGTATGCCTTTATTAATGTTCTTGGCCAGTGTACTTTCAATTGGATTCTATTTGTCTTCGGGCACGGCCAAAATGTCTCCACAAAGTGGACATATTTGATGCCTCTGAAGTAAACATGCCCAAGTTTGTGCCGCAGTTTGAGCCACGGTGGCGGCAAAAGCAGCGGAAACGTAAAGAGTGAAATACAAGGACAAAATAGGTCTAATTGATAACTTGTATATACAACTTTGTGCATCATTTAATTTTTCCTAATATGTGTAAACTTTTATCAATAACTTTGTTAAACAGTAAAGATAGAATTTACAATTTATCAACGAAAATAACTTCTTCCATATTCAGCGATCACCAGTAGATATCAGAATTGGCGCGGCTGTCATATGAACTCGAGGCATTTAGTTACGATTCTCGGAACTCAACTTTGGCGTCGCTGAGGCCACAAATCGCATGTAATTTTTAACCATATATGAGTCTGATTATATTGGTCAGTCTCTGCTTCACGTAGATCGTCTTCTTTATCCATTTTGACAGAACTTCTATCAGTTATGTTAGGAAAGAAAAAATGTCACATTAGGGAAAAATGTTAACTTTAATTATAATATCCTAATATATAATTAAATATGTTTTCAGGTAAAACCTTCACATTGCGTAGGAAAACAAATTTTGCATGTAAAGAAAATCAGTTTTCCTTACATTTACTACATGGTACTATGCGCGAGATTTGATGCACCCTGACTTTTATTTAATGGAATCCAAGCTTGAATTTTCGGCCAAAAGCGATTGTGAAGCAAATTTACCTGATCAAAAATATAAGCTAATATACAGTAAAATTATGCGTGGAATGCGCGACAACGATGTTTCTGCGGATGAATTATGAGAATAAGAGCGAAATATGTACAGTTTTAACCATGGGCTAGGTGTTTCTGGAAACTACATTTGATTGCACTGTAAGTCCGTAACATGTCAGCTTCACCATTTGTGTTTGCTATCTTTGATAATTTACATATTAAATTACTCAACATACATATATATTAATCTGGCTAATATAGTTTAACTCAGATTAAATTCTCCTTGTTGCGTAATTTCCTTATTAAATTGACAGGTGGTATTGGCTAGTGGGTAATAGAGGTGAAATTCAATATCAAAGAGGATCCCAGAGACGGAAATGTAAATTAAATAAATAATTTTTTTGTTACTATATGTTTTTTTTATATTACGCGACTGCCATGGCTATGCGGAGAGGTTTCACAACTTCTAACAAAAATCTGCGTGTTAAAATACCAATCGAAGTATTTTTGAAAACTAATGAAGTGTGTTTAAGAATGTACTGGAGTTCTCAATGTGAATTGCATTTGAAAAATTATGCAATCCATAGTTTTTACCAAATGCCAAATTCATTCCACTTTAATTATATAGAGAGAGAGTATATATATATATATATATATAAAATAAATAATATATATATATATATATGTATATATATATATATATATATATATATATATATATATATATATGGCATGGAAAGGACGTTTATTATGTATTTTTTGTCAGTATAATCTCAACATAACATCAGGTAGCAATGACGATACATTCTTTTTATCGGTCTCCTCTTTTTTGGGAACTCTTTAAGATCTTTCCACAAGTTTCATCGATCTGGAATTGAACCAGGCCACATCTACTTCGGAAACCGGAAAACTGTCCATTGCGCCACCAATTCGCACACTATTTTCAGCCGTATACTAACATAGTACACCATCCTTCTTCTGAAGCTTATATGACACTGTCTTAGACCTAAAATACCAACTAGCTTCTCCCAATTTCTCTATACAGAAAACGCAACACGCTATTTTAAAAATTGGTATTGAATTTTAAATTTTATATAACTAAACAATCATTGGTTGTTTTGGCGGGTACTTTTTTCCAACGACTTTATCTAATAGAAGAACAGATTATTATCTACGGAGTTCTTCCATAATGAGAATTTTAAACGTAGGTCTGCATTACGAAAGTGTCGATTGTTATACAATTTCCCAATTCGACGTCGTCGAACTCCAAAAAAATTTTCTATTAAATACTAATATATTTGTAATAAACTTTAATTTTGAGATCATAATTTATTGGACAGTTTTTTTTAATAAATTTTGCATATTATTTTTAAACTAAATCACAAGCTAACTATGCGTCGTTCATTTAAATAATAAGGGAAATATTTACCATTATTAAAAGGAAAACAAAAGCTACATCACTAACAATATTATAGTCTTTAGTATAATTTTATAACTGGTTAGCGGACTTACATGAAAATCAGAGATAACACTGATGCTTAGGCTAAATAGCAATTGTATACGACGGTCCATAATCTCCTAGGCAAACTTTCTATTTCGCAAACAAAACATTCGAATTATTATATTTAAAGTTGCGAACTTGTTAAAAGTAGTGTGGAAAAGGCAATTCATCCAGTAGACCAGTTTCGTTCTTATTGGGAACTCATCGCGTACTGGCCAGAATTTGCAGCGGACAGGGCTCCAAAAGTGGGCACGTGTAATTTGGAACCTCTGAGCCGCCCTGTCCAATACGTGATGAGTCCCCAAAAAGGACGAAAACTGTCTACTGGATGAATAACCTTTTCTACACTATACAATTCTTATTTTATACTGACATATGTAAGTAATTAATGGGTCAGGTGTTTATATCTAGATCGAAACCTTTATTATGGTAATTGTTATCACCGCCCTCACAACCAATGTTCGTTGAAAGCAGTCGTATAAGTGTTCTGTTCCATTTTTAATAGACTGTCTCGTTTACGAAAAAAAGATGTTTAACGACACACTCAAAAATTCTCCTTCATATTTCTTAAAAGTTATTTCTTGTGAAAGTCGAAATCAATGCTCCTAGCTTGGAATACACAAATAATTTTGGACTACAAACTAACATAGGGTTTAAATCAGAATTCATGTATTTCCATAAACGAGTTATGATGCTCATCGAATGTTTAAATGAGTGGTTACTATTTGTTCAGCAGACAAAAAAAACATATATATATATATGATTGATATTTATTTTACATGCTGTTATGTATGGAAAATGTGTATGCATGGATGTTGTAGCAACTAATAACAGATTAAATAAAAAAATTGGTACTACCATGTTAATTTGCATTACTCTGCCTTAAATATAAAAAAACCTAAAAGAGCATGTCGAAAATGGCTCTGACATTATTAATTTTAAAAACTATGGCCTTGACAAATCCAAATCACGATATTAATTCTTTATGTATATATATATATATATATATATATATATATATATATATATATATATATATATATATATATATATATATATATATATATATATATATATATATATATAGCATCGATTGATAAATTATGCACAAAATTAGTTACAAATAATTTCAGAAATATGCGGTAAATTCATTGTATAACATTGAGGTTAAATTTTAATACTACAATTTCTACTGCTACTATAGCTTTGACGACTTATAATGCAATCACTACTACTACTACTAATACTACTACTACCATTACTACTACTACTACTACTACTACTACTACTACTAATACTACTCTACTACTACTACTACTACTACTACTACTGCTACAGCTACTACTACTACTGCTACTACTACTACAACTATACTAATACTACTACTTTAACTACTAATATATCTAATACTACTAATACTACTACTAATAATAACAATACTAATAATAATAAAACTAATAATAATAGTAATAATAATAATAATAATAATAATAATAATAATAATACTAATAATACTAATAATAATAATAATAATAATAATAATAATAATAATAATAATAATAATAATAATAATAATAATAATAATAATAATAATAATAATAATAATAATAATAATAATAATAATAATAATAATAATAATAATAATAATGTGATTGTTGTGCACCAATTGAATCTAGTCCTTTGCTAATTTTAACGTTCTATCTTCTGTCGTCTTAATTTTCATGCCATGCCTTTTACACGAACGCACGAACGTTATTGCCTCGGGGCCGAGAAAATCAACAAATACCATATAATTGATTAACTTAAATTGGGATAAGCACCAATAAGTGACAAAATACGCCAATTCAAGCTACAGTTTTCAAAGAAGGTGTTTTTCTAATTGGCGCCATGGAAAGTTCTATTTACAATTCACTCTACTACTATTTTTTACAATCAATTAGACCGCTAATCTGTCCAACAAAATTTGGCTGGCAGATTTATTGCGTAAAATAGTACACACCTACATCAAAGAAGATATTTTAACGTTTTGGATTTGATGACTAATTTTCATCTTATTCCAGAAAAGCGACGAGCACTAGTTAAAAAATAATTATAAATATATTCAGTAATCAATATGGACAAAAGGTATTTTTATAAACTTGCAGGTACACAGAAGGTAACAGCCTTGTTACTCACACCCACTATGAATTTGTTGAAATAATAGGACACAATTGGATTTTGAAATTCACGACTTTATATAAGGTCGTATGCTGTTACTCAAAAGTCTTTACTTTACAACATCTTTACTTCGTTCGGACTCTAATGTCGACGATTACTAATGTGTCGTTAGTAAGCTTAAAACGCATGCGTATTTAAAATTGAACTGTTTGCTCAATTTGGGCCATTGCATCACTCAATATTCTATACCTACTTGATAATTCTGTACACGTTAGCTTTTCGCAAGCGTAGATTTATAACTAACATGTCATTCGACATGCTTTAACTAACGAATTTAGAATTAAACGTGGTATTTAATTCGAATCAAACTTTAATCTTCTGTAAATATTTCTGTTCAACATTTATTTATTGTCAGCCCACTGAAGCTGACATCTTCGCTGTAAATTATGAATCGTTATTCTTAGCTTTCCCAGTAAATTAACGGAAGAAGCATTAAATCTTAACATAACTGGGATGTCGTTGTTTTACGTGAACTTATCCAGTTTATTTATAAGATCGATGTTATTTACTTGGTAGTAAAAATGCTGTGATAGGATTTTATTGCAGCAAAAGAAGGCTTAGAACACGGTATGCATAATCTAACACGCAAATCTTGTTCAATGTTTCCTTATTTCTACAATAAAACTTCAAATTGGTAACAATTTTTACTTCAAATCGTTAGGTATATCAGATCTCGTTTCGTCGTATTAAGGTTATTCAACGTAGTAATTTTCGAAAATAATTACAAAATATTGTTAAATCGCTAGTTCCCATTATTCATCAACTGCGCAGAAACTAAAACAAACATGAAGACGTTTACATATTTTACAGACAATTTCTCATTTTTTTAGAGTTTTACATCAAGTTAATAATTTCATCTCTCTCCGACTTTACCATTCAGAAAACACGTGTTTTTAATGCATTATAAGGGACTGTGTGTATCATTTAAGCTTTAATGTAAAGAACTTTCAACGTATATTCTAAGTTGACCAGTCAATTTATTTTTAATTTGATATATTGTCTATTGCTTGCGTTATGGAATTCGATGCTTCTTGGTGATTACACGTTTTAGGAAAACCGTAAACAATAAATATTATTATTAAATTAAAGTGAATTCTAAAATAGACAGCTACATTTATATTTTATTAGCGCAAAATTATTATTTTCAATCCAATTGTCTGCAATGAATTTGAGAAAATTTAAGTAAAGCCAATTGAAAGTACATTGCCTTTCGCGTCATGGGAAAACTTGCATTGAGCGAATCGCTTTCAAATTCAATTATCTATAACTACTAACATTCGCCTCCCTTATATTCGCTTGTAATTTAGTATTAACGCCAATACCACTTACTAATCAAAATGGCATAATTAAATAAACTGCATCTGAGTAAAGTAGATAATCATTAAACCCATGAAAAATATTGGCAAAAAAATATATTTAAATGTGTTCCAATAATAATAACTGAAACATGTTAAGGCAAACCAAAAAGAGCAACACTTACATCAGCATTGATAGCACTAAGAAAGTCAATAAATATGAAATCGAATTGGAAATACACGCAACATAGCTTACACGAATTTTTAAACATTATGAGAAAAATTTAAAAATAACAAAAAATAAACTTTACAAATTCAAATGCCTGTACTTTAAACATTAAGAACCGAATGTGTTGCGCTAAAGCATAATCCGGTTTTAATCAAAAGCGTTTCTAATGATAATGAGAAATTATGCAGACTGAAAATTTGAAGGTTGTAACCAGTTTATAATAAGCTGAATAACTCAAGACACCTTTTAAAATATCACAATTTACAGCCTACGAGGCATTGAAATGCAATTGTATGGTTTTTATGAAAAGATGAACAGCGTGAAAAAAACCTTTCAATGCATCATTCATACAAATATAATGGTGGTTTTTTCGAAATTTGTAAACGTATTAGTTAGTTAAGCATTTTATGAGTCTGCGGTTATGTACTAGGTATTCTGCACCTGGTAACAAATTAGTTAATATAGGACCAATGTGATACATTTAAAAATATCAATTTGCATACAACGCGAATGATTTGAGTAAAAATAAATGAGGATAACCGAATAGGCATGTTATTTGTAGACGTCTGTTTCATAATATATCTGTTTTATAAATTAATAAATTTCAGGGAGATTTTCTCAATATAGTACACGTTCGCTATACCCTATTAGCAAATCCCCAGCTTGATGAAACTATTCATTTCTGAAAGTAAATTTTGTAGATATGACGCGTAATTTTAAAATTTCAACATAACTCTTCACGGCATATGACTTGGATACAATACCTTATGGTATTAATTTAAAACCAGTTTAAAACATTCCAACGCAAATGGCACAAGGAAATGTGTATATATACATATAATATATAAAGTAGCTAATCTGTCAATTTCTATTAACGTATATTGTGATTTATATCTGTGAAATGGTAAGTTTTAATTAAAATTTATTGTATAAAACAAGAATATTTCCCATTTCTACAGCAAATAAATTTAGAAATGTTTAAGTAGGTGAAACGTGGACTTTTTAAACATTCTTAAGGGTTATCGTTCTATTTGCATCTATATTAAGCTATACCTTCTCAAGGTGTCTCCTCCAATTCTTCTATCTTAATCATTTTATTCATCAGAGCCTTTACCTCGCCCCTTAACTTACCATTATGGTTGAACTTATTTGTACAAACCTCGTTATTGTTCAGTTAATCATACAATTTCCCAACATTTGTAAAGTTCACGAAAAGCGTCCATGTGTTGCGTTATTGAAAATTGGAGATTAAACACACCTGTTTTGTTTTATGCCTGACACAGTTATAGTTTTGGCATACACTTCGATAACTTTTTCATAGAAGCCTATCCAATTTACTTTTAGTATTGGTCTGGTCTATTGGCCATCAGCAACCTCAGCAGGTTTATTGATAAATATTTTTTTTATGTCAAAATAAAAAAATGCTCCTCTTTAATAATTATATGTAATAATTAAAGCTCACATTCCGAAGGAATACTTATATTCTTTTGCATATTTTCTTTTTAGTTTAAGTATATCTTATATGCTTCGTGTTTTTGGGACTGGCTTACGCCTTACAAATTATTCTGACAATAAAATTTACACTTAGGTGAAATCGATTGGAGAATGTGTAGACTACAATTTACAAATAAATTTGTTTTCGAGCGTGTTATATGGATTTTGTCTAAAACCTCTGATATTTATGTATGCGCTATTGCTGAAATAAAATATATATGCAAATATTTATTATTTATTGCGTACATATTAACTAATAAATCCCAACCAGGCCAGAAGGATAGGCCCAAGTCAGAGCGAAAAAAGGAACAATATTAAACACACTTCCAACAATTTCCTACTGTCTACCACTATAAGGAGCCGGAACTACACAAAAATCCCACTAATCCTTTGGCCGCGGTAAGCACGATATGAATCTCTCGATGAATTTCTATTGCACCTTGGCAATTTTTAGAGTACACGACCAAAATACATGCAAATGTACACATTCATATAGGCTGCTAATATAAATTAAACTTGGCATAATCCTGAAAAAGAAGTTCATCTACTAGAGTGAGTTTGCAGCCTATTGGGAACGTATCAATCATTTGACATAATTTGCAGCGATAGGGGCTCGAAATGCAATATATTTCAATCGGCGTCCTGAACTCATTCGCTGTGCTACAGTTGCCGCACCCCTGATGGAGTCCATTTCGGATCTCTTTCGTCGTCAATTTCCAATAACCCACAACCGATCTAGTAATAATAATGTGACATCATACTGCTCAAGTAGAAAAACAATTCAAAGATAATGATAGTATTTTTACATATATATATATATATATGTAGTATATATATATATATATATATATATATATATATATGCGCGTGTGTGTGTGTGTGTATGTGTTGTCAGTATGAACTAAACTTTCCATAAGTTAACCAAGACAATATATAAAATGAATAAACATTAACTGTTTAAAATCCAGGTTATGAGCGTGGTATTGGCAGCAATATATGACACAAGTTAATTTTTGCAAAATATAGCAAAATCAATTCATCCAGTGGATTAGTTTTTACCTAATCGGTAAGTCGTCAAGAAATTTCCAAATATTTTTCCGAAAAAAGGACACAAAACAAGACAATTATTTTGCAGAGTCCAGAACTTTTTTCATTGCGCGAATCTGCTACAAAATGCAAATATTTGCAGTTACATTATTAATTACGCTCAATTGCTTAAATTTTCCTCCATACGCAGCATCTGTAATAACTAAACAGACACAAACGAGCAACTAGATAAACGCAACCAGTCGTTATAGAGCTGACACCACGTTACCTGTGTAAGTGACATTGAACTGAATATATATATATATATATTTATGCAATCATTTATTTCGCGGATGGTGATAGCAGATATTTTTACATCACGTGTGTGCGCTTGACAAAAGTAGTGGTACCATTTTATAAATTATAGTTAAAATACGCTAAGCATTCCAAACGATAGCAAAAGAAATTCATATAGGTTACTTCATTCGTATTTACTGGAAACATCTCATGTGACGTTGAGAAATCTTGCTACGGACATTGCTCGAATTTCCATACTGTTTAGGATTTTGCTTCCTACCAGCTTCGCCACTCTGCTGAAAACTACAAAAATTTGCTTCATATATATTATGTTATATGTATTTTTTATTTTATTTCATTTAGCGTTAATTGAAATCACATTACAAATGAAGTATAAAATTCTACCTGAAATCTGATATTGTAGAACAAATACCACACAGCCGAAGAACTTTCTAATTAATTTTAGATTTATACAGATAAACATTTATGGATTGCGCCGGTTTTTGTAAGTAATATATAAATATCAAAGTAAAGAGTTTAATATAAGCAAAAACCACGCATAATTAATAGTTCTAAGTATAAACTATCCATTATATACTGTTTTATGGCATTTAATTCTCTTATCACCACTTGTTTAAATATACTTATATTTAACGTGATGTCTGCTATAAATACTGAAACTTTTGGAGAGGCTAGTTGGCATTTTTTAATCTAAAGACTTAGCACATAGACTCAAATTGAAAGGCTAACTAAACATACAAAATAATTTTTTTAAATTCGTCTTTTTCTTGTGCGGTGTAACTGATATTATCCGCAGGTTGGTAAAATCTTGAGCCCGTTCCATTACCAGGTGCACGGATTTTGTTTGTCCTTAAATGATTGGTTTTAACTTGTTCCTTCACTCTGAAGCCGTCCATTAGCTGCCTGAATTAAAAAGAAGGAATAAAAACAAAAAATAAGGACAGCACCGCGCAAGGTACAACAACATTTAAATATAAATTTTTTCATAGCTGCGTGCTTTATACGGCCGGGATGCACAGTGATTAGAATAACAGATTCAGGTTCGAGCACTGTCCAGAGCATATTTGATCTTTTTTTAAGAGCTCCTAATAAAAACGATAGTCGTTTAAAAGATAAATGGAATATTTTTAAAATTGATCAATCATTGATAGCGCGACTGGTTATAGAAATTATTTAAACATCAAAATCAAATCCCATTATGTACATGTTTGCTGGAATAAATTAAGCATTGTATCTGGCATCAAAGACAATTCGTCTAGTAGATCGGTTTTCCCGATTTGGAACTAATTGTGTGCTCGACTGTAATTTGCCATGGACGGGTTCGAACCCTGGCACAATTGATGAAATCTTTGAATATCAATCCACTGCCCTACCACGGGCACTTCACAAAATATTCACTTACATATTAACTTATGATTTTGTTAGCCTATCCTGCAGATAGAGTCTACATGAAGTCTTCTTGTTACTAACGTTCGACATTGCCTTTAATCTGTCACTATGTAGGAGACACCACGCTGTATGAGCAAGCGTTATAGAATTATATTTATTCCTTTAAACAACCACTGATCTCGTGAGTGGGGACGATAATTAATTAAACTAAGTCTATGAGCTAAATATAAGCTCTAATTCCGCTCAAAAAATTTATTAAATTAAACTTTGTACAAGAATGCATAAGAAACACTCCAACTAGTAGATCGATTTAGTCATTTTTAAAAACTGAATAATTACTGTCAAAAATTCCGTCGCGGACGAGGCTCAAACTGGTACACTTTGTCTTCGGAAACTGGGACTCTATCGACTGCGTAAACCTATCGTAAATTATATGCAATATTTGGTTTGTAACTAGCTTATTATTTTGGCTAGCCTTTCCTTCAATTTGAGCCTAAGTAAAGTCGTTGTATGCCTAAAATTGCAATTTCAACCGTTTATTTGAGGATAGGCACAACGCTATCTGGGCAAGTTGAGCTTAATTGATGATCCGTACAATTAAGCAATCATCGATTGCGCGTGTGGTCAAAAAAATTATTCAAACTAAAATAATGAGCTTCGTATAAACTGCAAATCTGTCGTTTATACATTTGCAAGTGCAAGCTAACAACGTTTAATTTGCTATGGAAGTTAATTCAGTGAACCAGTTTCGTGCTAATTGGGAACTCTTCATTACTGTCCGGTATTTTGCGGTGCCGGAACTCAAACCCGAACTCATTTGCTTCGAAGACTGACTAAATCCACTGTTAGAAAAATTTCGTTCTCCACTATTTTATCAGGACAAATATTTATATAATGAGATTGGTTTTTATATAATGCGCGGAAACTGGATTTAAAAAAAATATTTTAACAACATTATTGCAATTAGTATTTGCTTAATTTTATGAATCTTCAATTCAAAAAATCTTCCCCAGGTAGCGTGTTGTCAGTAAAACATTGAAGATTTAGTGTTGGCTACTTGGAACTTTATGCCAGAATTGATGCCACGCAGACTTCACCTGAAAGGAAATAGTCGCTGACTCCAAAGTGAATGTGTCACTCTTCGATCGCTATCAGCGGTTAAATATTTCGATAGAACTTGGCAAGTTCCAAATGATGGCAAAACCAGTCTACTGGATGAATTGCATTTGCTATGGTACACATCGTTAATTATATACTAAAATATATAATGTAAATGTTGCTTATGTCATGCTTCCGCCCCTGATTGTTGTATAATTTATCAAGATGATAGTTTTGCTATGCTATTCGGCGACTGGTTACGTACAATGGGATTGGTGGTTAAATCAAGCTGGCTAACTTTATTTAAACTTTTTTTGCCACAACCCACGCTATCATTGCTTGTTTATTTGCATTACCAATATTTAGATATTTGTGGCAAAAGCTGCAAAAATTTTGTGTTCGTGATTGCAGAGATATAGCACAGGCGACATTTACAATCGAGTACAAGATATGCGACAAAGCTAGAGGTGAGAGCCGCATATTTAATTTGATTTCCATATATATGCGTTGCGGTTTGATCTTTCCTTGTCTGTTTGCTATCGTACTCCGATAATGATCCTGTAAGGTCTAAACGCGTCAGTACGTGTGAGTGACGGTAATTTGCTAGGCTTTTCGACGACCGATTGACTACAAAGTAATTGGTGTCTATATCAAGCTCGCAAACTTGATAATTAAAAAGTTTGCCATCACACGCGCAATCAATGATATTTTATATCATTAAGTAGACTGGTTTTCTACTTTAATGGATCTCTTCAATTACTTGCCAGAATTTGGCTTAACCGTGGCTGAAACCAAGGAACATTTTCTATGGGATGTTGCACTCATTCTCTTTGAGGTTGAGTCTATCTGTCATATCTTCTAATATGCAAGCCTCAAACATTCATTATCGGGCTATCGTGTCACCTGGGAATGTAAAAGCGAATTTAAGTATTATCGCGTTAATTTCACTGTATATATTGTAAGGCTGAACTATAAATTGAATAGGATAGACGTTGCAATTCATCAAATTGTCCTTTTACTTCCTTATTACGATCTATTCAAGTACATGCCAAAATTTGCTTCAACTGGGGCTCAAACTGAGGAAAATCTTATTTTAGGTCTTGCATTCACCCACGTGGCCACCTTCGTTGCCCACTTTACGCAATTTAGGGTTGTATACAACTTTTGAGTTTTGTTTGCCATACCTTCATTTGGAGCCCATGTGTTATCATTACAAATCTAAATATACAACTCACCAGCCCAGCTATGTCATTACTGAAAAGTCATTATGTCGCCTGGGAAAGATTTTCTGCTGGATTTCTAAAATAAACTTTAAGAGTATGAAATAAAATTGCATAAGATTGGAAAAGAAATTCGTCAGTTTGTCCTATAACTGTATTATTCAGATATCGGCAAATTCTTGCCAGAATTTACCGCAATTGGGACTCTATTGGAGCAAATTTATTTTAGCGATTTGCACTCACCCACCGCGTCAACACTGTTGAACACTACACACAAGTTAAGTCAAAGGCAATCATTTGCTATCCATTTACGGTAAAAATTATATATATATATATATATATATATATATATATATATATATATATATATATATATATATTGACAATCCGCCAGTTTCTTGTTATGACCAGTAAAAATAACAATTTGGTTACACGATAAATTTTATACTGAAAGAAGGTTATTAAAAAGTTCCTAATGCAGGTTATAACTTTAAGAATGTAAATATTGATTCACACCAAATAAGTGTCCTTAATTAGGCACAAATTGCCACGTTAAATTGTAATTTTCCCGCACCCAGTCAAATTAAATGTGAAGAATTGGAAAAACTGAAAATGTCTGTACCAGGAAAATGACCTAATTAGCAAACATGACGTTTATTTTTTATTTAGCATTATGAGCATCAATAAACATGACAGATAATCTGAATATAGTATACCTTTTTACAAGGATAAATATGTTCCCAAATAATTCCTACGTTAAATTCATAATAGACGTACTATATATATATATATATATATATATGTGTATGTATGTGTATTTATATATTGTCCTTATACTTTAAAAATTGGATAAATTATCAAACACAATCTGTAAAGTAGAACGATAACGACCTTATGTGGATTTCGTTAGTAACTGACATGTGTTTGTCGCCACTAGGGCCTGAACAGGCAATCATCCACTGCGCAAATAATATATATATATATATATATATATATATATATATATATATATATTATAAATAATCGATAGACACAAATTCTAAATCGGAAATTAGTTTATGAAGTAATCATTTAACATGACCTAAACAATTGTCGAATTTTGCAATTATTATTGATTTTAAGAAATAAAAATTTTTTTGCGAAAACAATTTTTGTATGAATAACCCGGATTTTGTCAATTTTCGCTATTGTTATTTGTGTGTCTTCAAATTTTTAACTTTCAACAAAACGTCCGCTGAGTTTTCAATTTAAAACAACAAATTTAATGCATGTTTTCCTTGTTTGTTACTAGAGTGCTTGATCGTGAGTATGCTGATAACGATTACGATGGGTGCATAAATGCAGGTAGCAACCCACTAATATTTACATTTAATGTGACACTGTTCCATTATTTTCTAAATTTAATTATCCACAAATAAGCCATTTCTGTTACTAAATGTTGCATAACATTATTTTTTAATTAAAGAGCATTGCAGAAATTAGTTCTATGATATACTTTTCGTTTTGAAAAATCGTTTTTGGAAGTTATAAAAAAGAATATTCTCTTAATAATTGCAAAACATGACATTTTATGCTGATGAAAAAAGTTTTTACTAGTAGATGCTCAAAATATTTTAAAATTCTAATCTGGCTGGAAGGAATGGAATATTTTAGCTAAATAAACGGTGTTGTGGACAGATTGGTGAA
>JAQBSW010011058.1:0-21632 GCA_029291075.1 Eudiplozoon nipponicum | reverse complement strand
ACCAATCCATTGTATTTAACCAGTCATCGAACAACATAACAAAACTACCGCCAGCCGCAACGCACTATGTTGTTCGATGACTGGTTAAATACAATGGGATTGGTGTTTACTTCAAGCTCGCAAACTTGATTTAAAGAATTGTTACCACCACCCGCGCAAACAATTATTGTTAAATTGTTTTGCTATGTTTCTTGAAGGAGTTGCATTGATGCGCACGTGGAATAATTGTAATGACCTGATCTGCGTTTTGACTAACGCAGCTTTCATTGTTCCAGTAATTTTCTTTCATCAAAATATTTCGGCCTTGCTTACCGTAGGCCTTCATCAGTTGCATTTCACGAAACAAATGAAGCAAGTGTGTTATTTCCTCTAGTCATACTATTTATATACCTCAGACTGACCTTTCATTAGATATTCGCGTGTCACATATGTGTGTGTGTACATTTTCATAACCGTTGTTTTCATCTAACTAATTTCGACCAGAGTGGCTGAATAATAATTTATCAATTGCTTGCAATAACTATTCGTTTTTAACACACTCAGTGTAAATGACGTAACTGAGATGGGGGAGACCCATAATTCAGAAACACTCGTCTTAAAAACATGCCATGAGTGATTAAACCAGAAGTCCGAAAGACTATTGCACATGTTAAATTACAATTCAAACCACTAGGTTGTACTCAAGATAGAGAAGTTAATAACAGTTATTGGCGCACGCCACGCATGTCCATGTGTATGTGTATGCATAACTAAAAAACTTGGTTAAATTATTTTATTTTGATACACATGTACGTACATCTAAATGTTGTTTGACAACTGGTTACATACAATTGCATTGCTGTTTACTTCTAGCTCGCAAATTTGATTTAAGGAAAGGTTATTACAACTTTGGTTATTAACGCTTGTTTTTTAATATTATCCTGGACCTATAGTGATCACGCGACTCCAAGCACAGAAATGCTTACTCGTCGGCACTCTAAGATAAGGAATACTCAACTGATGTGTTCAATTAAACGATGCTATTGATATCAAATGCACTGTCGAAACCTTTCATTGTTTTTTATCTATATTGTGAGTCAGTGCTATAATCCTAGTTTCTGCTGATAAGTCGTCATTAGGCTTCATATTCTCCTTGCAAGATTATTATACCTTTGGTTATTCACGCTTGTTTTAAAAAAAATATTATTAGGAAATGCACAAAGTGGTCTATTCGCGTGGAGGAATGAAGAATGTTTATTTTCATTAATTATCAGAGTAATTAAGGTCGATGCGCGATTACGATTTCTTTGCAAGCTATCCATTTTATAACGATCTGCCGTTACGGAAAAGATTTAATCGCGTTTATTCCAATCAAGACGGCATACCTGAAATTAATAACAATTAAATTATTTAACCAATCGCAAATTGACCTGTTTGGCATTAGCGATCGTAGCTCTACGGTTGAAATTCATTTCAGTTCTCGTTTGTCAAGCTCACGCAAACTGTTGTCGTTTCATTGACAGATTCTACAATAAATGTTTTAATTTTTATCCACAGCAGATGCTTTAGCTGGATGGTGATACTCAGCCTTAGCTCACATACCAACTAATTAAAGTAACCCGCCTCGTTCTAAGTTATCTATTCCTTCTAGGATCTGGCAGTCTGGCGTTGTTTTACGTTCCGCTCATAGTTATGAATAATTCCTAACGTTTATACAGCAGAAAATTATCGGTTCTGTAATTCGAAAGCATTTATTATAATTACCGATGATGATGATGATGATGATGATGATGATGATGATGATGGTGATGGTGATGATGATGATGGAGAAGAGTAGGATGAGATTGAGAATAATAAATTGTCGTTATATCTTTAAATTTCGTTTAAACTGTTGCGAGTTCGGTCAAACTTGATAGGCAGCTACCAATTTAAGGATATTTGCGCTTATGCGTGGGAACAAACTCTTACGCGCTAATTTTGTTAAAGCCTCTGCGTGTTAGCCCTTTAGAGAATTTCAACCGTCACAAAAATTGTCGAAAGCTGCATCATGTTATCAAATGATCGGCAACTTCATCTCTTCAGGGATTATTGCAATCGCCTAAGGGAGTTGAGCCCCTTATGCGGATTTCCTCAATGTTCACGATAACCTTTCCACCTAGCCAAGTTGTAAGACGTATTGTCGTGTCAAATGTAATCTTGCGGACAAAATCCACTAGAAAATACACGTAGTGTA
Organism: Eudiplozoon nipponicum; assembly: GCA_029291075.1. Classification (NCBI taxonomy): domain Eukaryota; kingdom Metazoa; phylum Platyhelminthes; class Monogenea; order Mazocraeidea; family Diplozoidae; genus Eudiplozoon; species Eudiplozoon nipponicum. The sequence goes on along the minus strand of JAQBSW010011058.1, from coordinate 19,420 downwards.
GTGTGTGTGAAGTGTACTCTGGTACCGGAGATGTCACATCGCCGGTCATCTTATTTCAGCGCGAATGATCACAACCATACGCAGAATCGTCTGGAGTATCATAATGTGTCTTCAAGTGAAGTGCAATTGTATCTCTTTAGTGATCTTTTAGATCTGATCAAAATCAATACCAATAGGGGAGAAGTAAACTGCTAATTCTCGCCGTTTGGTGGTAGGAGAATACAATCGAAAGGATAAAAACCGTAGGCAGAAACTGTGCAAACGGCAATTATTATGCTCTGGTACGAGAGTTGTGCGTCACCAATCATCTTCATTCTTTCCTTTCCTTCGACATGTGCAGTTTGGCATGGCATTTGATTACTGCTCTCAGGAAAACCTTGTATAACCTTACTACTAACAGGTTATGTAATATCGCTGACGAGACAACTAGATCTGTCCGTCGGTTGTCAGGCCTTATTGTAGGTTGAGGTGCTTGGACAAAGTCCATGAACATACGAATTACTCTTATTAATAAGACCTTATTTTAATATTATTTTTCAGTACTTTATCTAAATTTAGTTTTGAAATTGTTTCGAAAATATCTCTTTCTATTTGTAGGATCGCATACTCGTCGGTCACGCGATTAAAAACGATCTGAATGTGCTGAAGTTGAGCCATCCGTATGCCCTAATTCGAGATACGGCCACAAACCACTACGTACGCGTCTGTGCAAAGTTGCCCAAGAAGAAACCTATGGTGAAACTTCAGCTGATTGCACAAATTTTGCTAAGTAAATACTGCAAAGCGCTGTCTTTATTTTAATAAATCTAATTCATGCCTTAGTCTAGACACGTGAATCAAATTATAATCTGCCATTTCAAATTGATTTTATTTTCGAAATTCGAAGTTACATTAATGATTTGCAACAGATTGATAAATATTTATTAACACATTGAAACACTCATCTTGTTGACTGTAACCTCGTATGAGCTATTATATCTTCAGTGTTGACGTCACAGGTACTGTATTAACGTATAAACGTTCACACATGTACGTGTATAAATACATAAATAAATACAAATTTATATGCAAAAAATTCATACATACAACGCATATGAAATCAAACAGAAATGTATACATACCACAATATATATATATATATATATATATGTATATATATATATATATATATATATATATATATATATGTATATATATATATATATGCAACGTACATGCAATTAAACATACATACGTGTATACATTCAAAATATGCAATCACATACACACATACAACAAACATATATTATTCCATCCATCTATACATACATGCATACATACATAACTATATGCGCATAAACATATCTACATAGATGCATAAAACATGTGTAATCATGCATATATATATATATATATATATATATATATATATATATATATACAATCGAGCATATAACACCACATAAATACAACACACCTACAATCATGCATACACACATACGTACAACACACATGTAAACATATATACGTACATTTTTACATACATTCACTTATAAATGCATGCACAAACATATCTATGCAACAAATGCATGCATACTTACGTACAACACGCCTGTAATCGTACATGCCTACATATATGCATAAATACTTGCATACATGCATTCATGCATACATACATACATGCATGCACACAAATATATACATACATGTATACATACACAGATCAATACAACACACAGGCATACAAACATAAATAAATACAGAACACATACATAAGTACATACATATACACATACAGACAACAGAGATACATGTATACATGCATACCTATAACACATTCATATATCATATATTCATACATACATACATAAATACAATACGCATAAAACCTGCATGCATGTATGTATGCATGCATACGCACATACATACAAACAAAACACATTTAATCATGTATACATACTTACTTGCATACATACAACATAGATACATACATACATGCATACATGCCTACAAACATCCAAACATGCATTTCTACAAAATGCATGTATATATGTATACATTCTTACATTCATACAAACATAAATACATACATACATACATACACACACATACACACATACATCCATACATACCTACCTACATACATACATACATACATGCATAAATACATTACATACATACATACATACATACAGACATACATGCATAAATACATAACTAGATACATACATACATACATACATACACATAAATACAGAACACATACAATTATACATACATACGTACATACATATATACATACAGACGACAGAGATACATGTATACATGCATACCTATAACATACATTCATATATAATATATACATACATACACACATACATAAATACAATACGCATAAAACCTGCATGAATGTATGTATGCATGCATACGCACATACATACAAATCAAACACATTTAATCATGTATACATTCTTACTTGCATACATACAACATAGATACATACATACATGCGTACATGCCTACAAACATCCATACATGCATTTCTACAACATGCATGAATATATGTATACATTCTTACATTCATACATACATAAATACATACATACATACATACATACATACCTACATACATAAATACATACATACATACATACATACAGACATACATACATACATAAATGAATACATACATACATACATACATGCATAAATACATACATACCTACATACATAAATAAATACATACAGACATACATACATACATACATATGTACATAAATATATACATACATACATGCATACATAGATACATACATATATACATGCCTACATATATAAATAAATACATACATACATACATACATACATATGTACATAAATACATACATGCATACATACATATATCCCTGCATACCTACATACATAAATAAATACATATATACCTACATATATGCATGCATACATTCACACATACATTCAAACATACATACATACATGCATATGCATATATACAAACATACATACATACATACATACATACATAAATGCATACATGCATACATACATACATACATACATACATACATACATACATAAATACATACATACGGTAGATATTGTAAGCCTCATTGGGTTCGCAAAGAGGTGCAGTTAATTACACCATGTTTCGGGCTTATCGTGACACCATCAGCGTTGAACTTCCTTCAACGTCCGACGCACACGTTCCGGCGTTGCATTTATTTGTGAATGATATTTTGCCGATTGCGCATGGTACGCATTCAGGCAGCGAAATTATTTTTCTGAACTCAGCCAATTTAAATTACCCGCCTTGATCCATGAAAGTTAGCGCCGATGCGTATGAGCGATTTATCAATGTCTCTTCGTGACGTTAAAATAGCCAAGACGTCTTGTTTTTTGGCCATCGACAAACAGTCTATCCAGCGTATTATTTTGTCGGCCATCGTGAGTACACACACCATCGCGACACATGGAAAATGGTTCTACTAAATCAACGTGGAAAAATTGATTATTTTGCGTAGCATTGACCGCCACCAGTATGACATTCTTGTGGCGTTGCGGGTCACACTTTGTTCCGATTGTGGATCGCCGGCAACACCTTCGAATGTTGCTCTTCATGCCGCTCAAGAACAGTCGACTTTGGCAACGTTTCTGCCAGCTTCTTATCACCAGGATGATGCACATTTCCGTGCTAAAACTGGCTAACTTCTGTCCGCCAACGCTCTGACACGTACAACTGCGTTGTGTACAATTTTTGCGTACCACTTCGCTCTGCATCCGAGTAAGCATCTTGAACTGCCTGAGAACCGTCTCACTACATCGCCGTGCTCCATTACGCGCTGGTACATTCTATCCAGTTTGGTCTCAAAGATGCACAACATGGAAAACGTCCTCGCTGTATTGATCCGACTCAGCGCTTCCGTCATCATAATTTTGTCGCTGTGCCTGTGGTTTGCTGTCATTTTATACTTTAATAGCTCCTCTACTTCTAGTTGCACACAGGGCTTATCAATGTCCAGCGACCGCCAATTCTGCTGTGCCTTATTGTTTGTTTATACGTTCATCGGTTTCCGATGATATAATGTCGCAACTTGCGCAATCCTCACTGCACTGCCATAAACTCTATTTAGTAGTGGGATAGTTGAGCTCCGCTTTAGATAACGTACGACTGTCAGTTTGTAAAATGTTATAGCGACTCCTTGTTGAGTTGTGCATCTATGCGCACTTCGACTTCTTCAATGCTGGCTGCAAAAACTATAACGTCTTCATAATCTTCAGTGCCTGAGAAGTCTGCCACAAATTCTTCCATAATATTCTGAGATTTTATGCCAAATGGCATTCGTGGGAACAGTTAATGTCTCCACTGTTTCGGCACATACAACCTCCATCTATCGTTTGTGCGTATTCCCATTGGCCGAAATCCTTGCTTGCGATCAGGCATTGCAAACCACTTATACTGAGTAATATGCAAGAACGTTTTTAAACGCCGAGATAGTATACAGATTGGGTGTCGTCATTGCATTCAACTGATGAAAATCCGCGGTTGGCCGCAGCGATCCGTCTCTTTTCGTCACGTGGACTATGGATTCCTGACTAACAGAAGTTGAAGGTGTAGCAATATGCAACTTTGAGATCGAGAATGCACCAAGGGTCCTATCTAGGGCTAGCATGAATTCAACAGAAAATCCTCGCAGAAGCGCACAATGATAGAAGCGGCCTTCGAGCCGCTCAAGGGAACATAAAATAATAAATGTTTATATTTTTGCTTTACTAAATCGATGCACTTTATACAAGCAAAAGCCTATCTATAATTGATTAAAAATAACGCATGAGTGTGGAGATATCAAATGGATTCTGATTGATTATAAAACTTAGTAAGACGAATGACTGGACAAATGAAAACCTTGACTGCGAAGATGGGGACAATTAAGTCTCGGCTGGATGATACACTAATAATAAATTCCGAGGGAATCCGAATAAACGACCGCGCCCAACAAGAATCAGACAGAAATATGCCGGTGTTTTAATCCGAATCGACGAGTTTTCCGACCATCATCAGAATTTAACCCAATGCTTGCACCTTTTAATGTGGAAAGACCACAGTTGTGGTTCGAAATATTTGAAGCCTCAGATCGCGCACAAGAATTTACATTAGAAGCACCTATAGTGCGCGTGGCTGTCCGGGAATTATTTTACCGGATAGTGTAGTGCCACAAGGGAACGGCGAGTTTAATGTGAAGATAGGGTTCACAATCTTACCAATATGGATAGTCGAGATCACGCCCAAAATGTAAATCATTTGGAGGCTCAGATTATTAGGGCGTGAGAAAGTGTTCCAAATCTGGTGGACTTCGAAGAAAAAGAAATATGGGAAACGTTGCCACATGTAAGGATTTTTATTAAAATTTAATTTTTAGAACTTTTCAACGGGCAGTCGGTAATAATGCAATCGGATACTGTATCTGATGTGTCGGTATTACTAATGACTTGGTCGTTAAACAACGGCGCGTAAATGGTGGCTACGGGCGTATGGGACACAAATTATTAATAAATGAATATATCTACCATGTTTTCTGTTGTTGTTTCGAATGTACAGCCTGTCAAGAGTTATCCTGTTCCTACTATTAGAAATTAATTGCGCCAGTTTATTGGTATGGTGAATTTCTATAGACCCTACCTCGCATGGATGGCGGTTACGCGGCAACCCTTGTCTAAGCTAACTAGTGCCAGGATACCGTTTCGTTAGACGGAGGAGGCTCAAGAAGCGTTTATCTAATGCAGAAAATCACAACAGAGAAGATTATAAAGTGCTTAGAAGAGCGATGGCTCAGTCGATTTGGTGCACCACAAGTCAATATTTCCTGAATGGCTCCCTCGACTCTTGATATAATTGTAAGTCACATGTATACAGTGCTGACACAGATCGTGAGTACGGCATGATTGACCTATCTGCACCCGTATCTTGCTAGATTCTGCTTGACTGAGGGGACTTTAGATCTACAAGGATCACAAAAATAAAAAAGCTTATATTTTTATTGACATAACGTGTTGTATACATGTCGCCTACCTGCATTCTGCCGATTCATACTCGTGACTCGGTTGGACAGCTTCCTTCATTTATTCAGCATCGGACCTAACTATCCATACTGATCGACCTGCAGATCATTGCGGCTCTTTGTATTCGTAGAGATGAAACTGACCTATCAATCCAGTAATGTGTTCAGGCCTGACCCTGGTGATAAGATTTGTCTCTGCCGGACTCATAGGCCGACCTTGTGGTTCATTTTGAACTCTGCGCGGTTGATGCGATGAATCTAGTTGAGAATTGTGATGTCGGCCACAACTGGTAAGCGGTCTGCTGGAAGCGATTTCGTATTGAGGTTTACCTACAGGAAAGACCTACCAAGTACAATAGGCTGGCATATAACTGGAAATTGCCTTTAGTGCGCGGTTTAATGTCGCATTGGAGGAGTTGCAAGACTAATGGAAATGCACCTTGTATGTACATTAAGGGGCAGGTATTTATCTCAAGATCGCAACCTTAATTATAGTTACTGTTATCACCGCCCGCGCATCCAATGTTCTTTTAATAATATAAATGTTCATTTCAATACTACTTCCCCATGTAGTGTGGTGTCTGTTCTATAATAACAAATTTTGGTTGGTTAGTTGGAAAGTTAGGTCTAAAGCGATGTCATATGAGCTCCACCTAAAAGAACAAAATACTAACTGAGTTACATTAGTTGGTATATGACTGAAAATTGTGTGAAGTGTGTGGCATGGTGGTTCATTGTCTAGAGGACGAGATTCCGAAGCAGACGTGCCCAGGTACGAGCCCTGTCCCCGGCAAATTCTGGCCAGTGCGTGATGAGTTCCCAATTAGGACGAAACCGGTCTACTGGATGAATTACCTTTTCTATACTCTACAATTCTTAGTTTATACTGACATATGTAATTAATTAATGGGTTAGGTGTTTAGATCAATACAGCAACCTTGGTTATAGTAATTCTTTTAATGCGGTTCTAATTCATTGACGTAGGGAGCTACAAGTGTAACACGTATAGATGTTTGTTAAGCGTAGCGAGTCGTATGATTTTTTGCAATAGTCAGGTGACTATTATAGATGAAAACAACGTATTTATGATGTAATTTAATCCAAGTTTGAAGGTCTAGTTATGTTAATTGGACTGTATCTATATTTTATCGATATGACCTAAACACGTAATTTACTTCGTTAGCCTGATTTTGTAAATTGAATTTAGGTTGCTGCAATCTAATCCTTTACACTTGTTTAGCGGGTTTTGTTGCACAAGAAATTATATATATAAAGTATATGTATATATATAAATATATATATATATATATATATATATATGAATGAACAAATTAATTATTTGCAACTATGTATTAGGTGTTGCGAACCTAGTAACAAATTAGTTCATATGTGACTAGAAGGATAAACCAAAGTCAGCATGAATGGAAAGTATAATCTCATGCACATTCGTTTCGTGCTTTCTGGCGACTCGTCAGTAGGAGCCGGTATTACGCCCTTTAACCACTTTATATTTGTATCGTCCTATTATCCCACATTCCTCACCCAAATATATAGTGGCTAAAGGGCGTAATACCGGCTCCTGCTGATATGTCGCCATTAAGCACGAAACGAATGTGCATAAGATTATACTGTCCGTTCATGCTGTCTTTGGTTTATCTTTCTGGTCACAAATGAAATAATTTGTTACTAGGTTCGCAACACCTAATACATACTTGCATATATATTAGTTCTCCGCGACAAACAAAATTTAACTGCTATAAATTAATTATTTCTACTTTTTTTAAGGGTTCTCGAGATATCATTGAATTTGACAACAAAATCCATGATCTTATTACCTCTACGTATAGATTCATTTTTGGATGTATTTATGTATGATTGTACGTATGTATGTATGTATGTATTTATGTATGCATGTATGCATGTATGTATGTATGTATGTATATATGTTTGTGTATGTATGTATGTATGTATGTATGTATTTATTTATGTTTGTATTTATATATGTATGTATATAAATTTCTTATGTATATATTTATGTATGTATGTATATATGTATGTTTGTTTGTATGTATGCATGCATGTATGTATGTATGTACGGATGTATGTTTGTGTATGTATGTATGTATGTATGTATGTATGTATGTATGTATGTATGTATTTATGTTTGTATTTATGTATGTATGTATATAAATTTCTTATGTATGTATGTATGTATGTATGTATGTATGTATGTATGTATGTAGGTATGTATGTATGTATGTAATATGTATGTATGTATGTATGTATGTATGTATGTATGTATGTATGTATGTATGAATGTATGTATGTATGTATGTATGTATGTATGTATGTATGTATGTATGCATGCATGTATGTATGTATGTACGGATGTATGTTTGTGTATGTATGTATGTATGTATGTATGTATGTATGTATGTATGTATGTATTTATGTTTGTATTTATATATGTATGTATATAAATTTCTTATGTATGTATGTATGTATGTATGTATGTATGTATGTATGTATGTATGTATGTATGTATGTATGTATGTATGTATGTATGTATGTATGTATGTATGTATGTATGTATGTATGTATGAATGTATGTATGTATGTATGTATGTATGTATGTATGTATGTATGTATGTATGTATGCTTGTATGTATGTATGTATGTATGTATGTATGTATGTATGTATGTATGTATGTATGTATGTATGTATGTGCGTATGTATGTATGTATGTATGTATGTATGTATGTATGTATGTATGTATGTATGTATGTATGCATGTATGTATGTATAAATGTATGTATGTATGCATGTATGTATGTATGTATAAATGTATGTATGTATGCATGTATGTATGTATGTATGTATGTATGTATGTATGTATGTATGTATGTATGTATGTATGTATGTATGCATGTATGTATGTATGTATGTATGTATGTATGTATGTATGTATGTATGTATGTATGTATGTATGTATGTATGTATGTATGTATGTATGTATGTATGTATGTATGTATGCATGTATGCATGTATGTATGTATGTATGTATGTATGTATGTATGTATGTATGCTGTATGTATGTATGTATGTATGTATGTATGTATGTATGTATGTATGTATGTATGTATGTATGTATGTATGTATGTATGTATGTATGTATGTATGTATGTATGTATGTATGTATGTATGTATGTATGTATGTACAGTATGTGGCTAATGTATGTACAATGTACAGTATGTGCTGTATGTATGTGAAGGCTGTATGTATGTATGTATGTATGTATGTATGTATGTATGTATGTGCTGTATGTATGTATATGTATGTATGTATGTATGCTTGTATGTTTGTATGTAAATATTTGTATGTATGTACATGTATGTACTGTATGTACTGTATGTATGTATGTATGTATGTATGTATGTATGTATGTATGTATGTATGTATGTATGTATCCATTCATGAATGGGTGTATGTTTGTATGTGGTTATGCTTGTAAGTGCGTGTACGAACGAATGTATATGTATATGTTCGCTTGCGTGTTTTTCGTATGTAAATGTGTTTTTTGTGTTATTTATTAATGTGTGTTATGGTGGCATTAAATTATACAGCGCACTCATCTGGGCCTGAAACCGTTCACCTGCGATGTGTGTGGCAAGGAGTTCTCGGCGTCAAGCAATCTGCTGACACATATGCGTGTGCACACAGGAGCTAAGCCTTATATCTGTGATGTCTGTGGACGTCAATTCGCCGCGTCCAGCAATCTGCAGGTCCACAAAAATGTAAGACGTGCTCTGTTTGCCTAATTTATGCGCAAATAATTATTCTGAATTAATTCATTCATCGGTAAAATAAAGAAATGTAGCTTCCGTATAAACAAATCCAGTAACCCTATTAAGCCGATTATTTTTCTTTCATTTATAATTATGCTTAATAATTTTGGGCTTAATGATGACAATATTGTCGTGACGCCAAATGTATGACCTATTCGTCTCTTACAGTTCTCGCATAAATGGGCTTTAGATAATGTGGCAGTGATACATCATTATACTTCAATGCTTTGGTTCTGTTTGTGATAATGGTGATGATTATGATCGAAATATTAATGATGATTATGATTTGTTGAGATTCTTTTGCCACAGCTAAGACAACTTGTCCTACCACCAACTTTTCGATACCTCACAGATAAATACCTGTAATTCTGTTGTATACGATATTGTGTGCTGCTTTCTATTTTCTTTTCAGTCAGCCTTAATAAAACCGCCTAGATACATTCAACTTCTGTTTTTGAAATATTTGAATTCCTTTAATTGATTAATATTGCCATTTTCTGTTGAGTTGTCATTCTTTTTGATCTCGGTGACCTGAATCTGCATTATCTTGTATAACAATATTTATTCCGCTGTGTGTAATGGCCAAAAGACCAAAGACAGCATTTTGCGACAAATGGAGCTATCATTATTTTTCTCAGCGGAATGGTTGAGAGTCATCTCTACTTACCAGGTTGCCCAGGCTGTACTTATCAGAAGCCATAAAATGTTTTATATCTCCCCACTGAAGTCAAGCGTTTTTCAAATGTCTGGATAGTGCCTTTGCTACACAGGAGGATTAGACTATAATGAAAAATGTCCTTCTTGTGTATTGTGGCGTGTGTTTCGGACAAGTGCAATCGATATATCGGGGCCAGAGTACTTCCTTAGTTTTCTACGGGTCCGTCCTGAAATAAATAACGTAGGATTAAATGTTTCAAGTCAACAGCTTCTTTAATTTATCTTTGTCACGAGTTCTACAATATTAGTCTGATATCAGAATTGCTTAATCACTTTTGTAAGAGTCCCAATTATAGACTCATTAACACTGCTTGTTTCGGTCTATCCGCACTGAAAGACTCAGTTAATAAGGCTTTCCTTTTATATTGTGCACTAGGCTTTGTATTATGGAATCATTTTATTTTTCATTTTCATATGATGGGTGTAAGCGGACACCTTGTCGCTCAATCTCAGTGAGGATGGATGATTTATACTCAGTCATTTAACTTGTAGATGACCTGTCATCCAAGACTGACGAGTGTCATCTGCTCCATTGTGCATTTTCAGTGTTTTGCTTCTAGATATTTTAACGTTCAATGATGTTGGGCATCAAAATCCTAGGATATTGGATTTTTTCACGTCAGAAAATGTCTGGCTCTGGTTATGTATTTAGTTACTTGACAAATTCATTCTACATGTGGGAGTTCGTTTTTCAAAGGCTATAAGAGACGCTTCAGGCAGTGTCATAAACCTTTATACTGCTTCCGCTTACTGGTTATAAACAGTCTGGTGAAGCACACCTCGTCTGTCATATATAGGTATGTAAAACAATCTATTTGTATCAGAAATGATATTTAAGTTTGATTTGTTATCATGTTTGCTTTTAAAGTCGTCTGGTAATAGACATCGAATCGTGTTATTATATTCTATATAAGCTTGTGTTAACCTAAGGTTTTAAACAATGAACACTATATTTTCGAAGTTATTTACGCATGACTCAAAGCTTTCTGATTTTCTTTACATTACATATATCTATATTAGGGTTTGATTTTCGTTAGTCAATTTGAAGTCATGCTCCGATGACTATCCTTTAAGTATTATGTATGTTTGTGAAACCATGCGTCAAATCTGGGTAAAAAAAGAACAGAACTGCATTTAAGTATGGTCATCATCATCACGAGCAGCCATGTAAAGTTCGTTTATAACTGATGCTTCACTGCCAGTAAAAAAAATTAATTAAGAAAAAATAAAATAAAATCGAAACAAGTAAAGAAAAATTTCAACAATTTTTAAAGATTGGGACCTAGTTAATATGAGTATATTTATCTAAACACACAGAATGAGGGAACCTTGATCTCTACACACATCATTTTGACCAAATCGGTCTTAGAGAGAAGTATCATGGGCAGTACAGTTTCTTTTTGGTTATCACTTCATCGCATCATAAGCAATATGATGCGCGCGTGACTATCCAAACAGGCGATTGGGTCCCGTGCTACCAAATTTTAGTTGACTTTAGCTATTTACGCCATATCAAAACCTGTCTAATTTGTTTATTACACCATCTGGCACTATGTGAGAGAATTGTTCGCTAGTAGACAATCGAACTGAAGGCATATGCAAAACGTGACGGAGCCAACGCAATTGATGGAGCCTTTTTTGTTGTTTAACGAGGAGCACTTGTTGGCGGATCCAAAAATACGTCTAAATATGTCAACATTGTTTACTCTTATCAAGGTTGCAATCTTGATATAAGCACCTGACACATTAATTACCTGCATTTGTCAGTATAAACTAAGAATTGTATAGTGTAGAAAATGAAATTCATCCAGTAGAACAGTTTCGTTCTTATTGGTAACTCATTACGTACTAGGCAGAATTTGCCGCGGACAGTGCTTGAATCTAGGCACGTCTGCTTCGAAATCTGGTGCTCTAAACAGGGGACCACTCTGCCACATACAACACCAACTAACCATCCCAAATCTGTCATTATTGAACAGACAACAAAATTCATGGGGAAGTGGTATTGATATGAACATGTACATAATTAAACGAAGATTGGTTGCGCGGGCGGTGATAAAATTACTATAATCAACGTTTTGATCTTGGTATAAACACTGTACTTATTAATTAATTACATTTGTTAGTATAAGCTAAGAATCGTATAGTGTAGAAAAGGCAATCCATCCAGTAGACCGGTTTCATCCTTACGTACTAGCCAGAATTGGCCGCGTACCGGGTGTCAAACCTGGACACGTCTGATTCGGAATCTGTTATTCTAACTACTGAACCATCCTTCCACACACTACACCCTTTTTAAAGTTATATATTAACTAGTGTAATTCGGTTAGACTTTTTCTTTTAGGTAGAGCTCATATGGCATTCATTTTGACACAGTTCCAACCATCCTATATATATCATATATTGAACATACACCACACTTAATGGGTAAGTGGTATTGAAATGAACATTTATAGGATTAAACGAACATTGGTTGCGCGGGCAGTGATAACAACTGCTACAATCGAGTTTTCGATCATGATATAAATAATAGATTTTCATCTTTCCTTATAAACGATAATGATCTTAAAATTAGGAACGGTGAGATTTCCTGAGCATTACTGAATATTTTTTAAAGATTTGAGGCAACGAAGTTTCTTACTACTGTTGTGTATCTGTCTATAATTATGATGATGATTGTACCTGTTTGATATCTACCAGTTTTAAATAATATTTTCATTGCACTCGACATTTATTATGTTTGCCCTTAAATACGTCTAGAGCACTGGCGATTGTCATAGTTAAACTGTATTCGCCTTTTATGGGCAACAAATCGTGTTATTATATCCTGTTCTGTCTTTTGCTAACCTAATGCTTCAAGCAGTGGATGCTATCTTGACGAAGTTACATGATTTTCAGTAAATGATGAATATGCATATTCCGTTAATCAGTAAAGCTAGTGCTGTACTATTTTGTTCGAATGGTAACATAAAATTGGATTCGTGTTTGTATTGTCCCTAACGTTTATTTATGTAAATACTTGTTTGTGTTTAACGCATCATCAAGTATTGCAAAATTATATTAATTATGTGAATTTAGCGGAGACGACAAAACCTACTGTTTGTGATTGCATAGAAACTATGCAGCTGAAATTTTAGTCAAGTACTGTGTATAGAAACGACTCGGAATATAAGCCAGATTGTTATTTTTTAATAAATTGTCCAAACATTGTGGTCATATCCTTGTTATTTATTATCTCGAACTGTTTCAGTACTTGCAACCGACGGTAGATTTGGTATATTGTGAGAACATCAGAACAGTATTAAGACAATCAGTTATTATTGGAAATACGCTACAGAATCAGAAAGCAAAAATATAGCCCCTCAACACAGCAGGATTTATGAGATACCTTGTAAAGATTGCTAACTCAGGTATATAGTTGAAACCATGCTTCCAATAAAAGTGCGTAGAGGGGAATATCGAACGGTATGCAAATATGGATATAGTTATAGATCAGATTTAACTCGGCACTCAATGAAGACAGGTCATTAGATAAACTAGGGTGGCTGTAAACGGATTTCACTATTTAACCGAAATAGATGAACCAGGTTGATTAGGAAATCGATTGAAATTAAATCAGGAATGTAAGTCAAGAATGTGATATTTGTAGAAAAATCATAGATCTCATATTTAATGAAGCCTTCTCGAATAGCGGGAAATTTCGATTGGAGTAATCAGAGTTAGTAATAAATCCCACTACGAGACCGCAAATATGAATTTGAGATATAAAGGCGTATTTTGGCAGAAATACCATAATTATAGTGAATCTTGTGCAATGGGGGAACATATTTGGTAACTGTTGAATTATATATATCTATACTATATATGTATTGTGCAGGACATATATATATATATATATATATATATATATATATATATATATATATATATATATATAAGGATGAATATGTAAACTTTTAAATAAAATCTGGGAGGACCTTACATGATTGCTCATATGCTTATTTAGATATGCGTATTATATTTGGCGCGTACATGTACATTTATATGGATGGGTGTTATCTATTTGTATTAGATGTGGGAGAGACTCACAAGGTTGCTTATACGTTTATCTAACTATGCATTATATATATATATATATATATATATATATATATATATAATTGGTAGAGACATATATGAACTATTCTATATACTCATAAAAGATGTTGAACTCACATGATTGCTTATATACTTATTTGGATATGCACAATATATATTTTATGTTCACTTATATATATATATATATATATATATATATATATATATATATATATATATATATTCTTATAATTAGGAAAACACAAATAACAAAGTGGATAAAGGCCATTTATTTCGTGAATACTAATCATCTCTTATAAAATCATACATATTTATACATTTTGGGTTTTCAATTGATTATGCTAGTGGTAACAAATCTGACTCGTTTTTACTGTTGTTTCTTATTTTGGCTAGTTGGTGAGTGTGTATGTATCATTTGAAACCCAAATGTATAAATATGTATGATTGTATATAGATGATTATTATTCTTGAAATAAATGGCCTTTATCCGCTTTGTTATTTGGGTTTTCCTAATTATAAGAATACTAGTTAAAATTAAAAAGGAATGGACATTATAAAGAATATATATATATATATATATATATATATATATATATATATATATATTAGAGTTCACAAATTTGTGGCGGCTTGAGTGTGTGTATTAAGACTGGATATTATGGCATACAATTACTGTCTTGAATAAAGATACCACATTTGCCAAAATTTGTATTTTTCCTTTGAGAGTGATGTCAACTCTGAAAATGGAACAGGAAATGAAGTGCCGAAAGTTTGGAAAAAAATCGGAAAATCTGGTTCCACTGTCATTTCAGACAAGCATCTGATGGACGGTTTCAGAGTGACAGGACAAATGAGAACCCATCAGTAAAATAAATGCCAAACACAATCTTTACATGTGAATTTGTAAAGGAATCAAAATTTTACCGACCTACGAGTGCTATCAAATGTTTCGCACAAGCAAATTGCGGAACCATATTTTGTTTGAGATAATTTTAAATTCCACTTCGTTGATTTAAATAAATATTTCCTATCAACACTAGTGCGATCAATGATTGCTTAACTGAATCTAGTCTTTGCCACTAAGCAACCTGATGACTAGCAATGTCAGCGTTGTTCTTATGATGGAACATGTGCATAGCAACTAATGATAGCCGTCAGCAGAATTAAACAATGAGCAACAATTTATTGAAAATTCAGAACAGGGTGGTAGTTTACTTTAACTGCCCAAACAATTAGATATTTTTCATTGATATGAGAAAACAATGTGTTGGTTTTCAAATACTTTTATAAAGTTGTCTATAATTACTAGAATACATAGTACTCTTTTCATGTGCAAAAACAAAAAGAAATTTTATCCGATTTGCTATGAATTTGATTAAGGCTCGCATTTCAAAAGAATTATTCGAATAGTTGAACACATAATATGTGCAGGTTTTGAGAAAAATCACCTCACTTTGATTAGGAGACTTCGCATTCTTTTACAGGCCACACATAATCATGACGTTTACGTTTATTCGGCGTCAATGCATCAGTTCTTAAATTCGGATGTATTTAATCTGTCTGTATCTGTCCGTAACGAATGGCTAATTCTCGTCTGTCGTCTAACCGGAAAAAATTATTGCTAGTTTAATTGATGAATTGCATCCGCTCAGTTCCTTCGTTAATTTTAATGGTTTTATTAATGGATGCTCTATGGCTGCTGAGAGCGTATTTACAAATATTTGATTCAAAAGATGCTTTCGATGAATTTTGTAAACCGCTTTGGAGTCATTTATCAATTCGTTCTCTATCTGCTGTACCTCATTTTATTAGTCATGAGTAAAATTTGCTAATCATACTTAAATAAACCATCGCTGTCGTATCGTTGATTGAAGCCCTGTATCTTAACGCCGCTGTGGCACTTTGCCTATTAAGAAGATAGCGGGAACCGCAGAGGTAGACTGGCATTCCTCACATTATTGATCACCTCCTCACACCAGACTGTCTTCTCAAAATCCATTTCAATACTGATATGATACGGTTGCTTAGTAGGCATGGATCTCCTTGTGTGCATGCGTGTATGAATTAATTTAACACTGTACTTATTATAATTCGAGATTCCTGGTCCCGTGAATCTTGCAAAAATAATTATATCATTTCTAATTTATTTTAATTCTTCGTCGGGAATTCTTTCGCGTTTTCGTAAGACACCGACATCTGCTGAATAACGACCGGGAAGTTTATAAAGTTTTACACGACTAAATGAATACATGCGTACCTGACTTCTTGGAACAATAAAAAAGAATATGAACTTTGCAAAATATTTTCCATCTTAGGACAGTAGTACTCCCAGCTCAATTTACTCGGTCTCAATTAAAACCGGGGTGGCTCATTTGACATTTGCTCTGTGCTGAAATTTAAGATTTACTCTATGTATAAGTTGCTTGCCTTCATTCAATTTTATGCTTAGTTATAAGGAAAGAATTTTATTCTCATTATTGTATATTTAAAAGATAATAGTAACCATCATCGTTATTGTCTTCATCGTCTTTATGATAAGCAAAATTAGTTCCTGTTTCTAAATGCAATTTTAATAATAATAATAATAAATATTATACACTATCATTTTCTTCATGATCATAC
The DNA here is from genome assembly GCA_029291075.1 of Eudiplozoon nipponicum. Taxonomy (NCBI): domain Eukaryota; kingdom Metazoa; phylum Platyhelminthes; class Monogenea; order Mazocraeidea; family Diplozoidae; genus Eudiplozoon; species Eudiplozoon nipponicum. Next base: position 2,083 of record JAQBSW010011058.1, on the reverse strand, counting down.
ATTGCATCATCATCAATTGCATTATCATATGAACAATTATTATCATCATGACCTCCATACTTGTAATAAATGGATGCTTCAATGTCGCATAACCTGTTAAACTATGAACTATAATGGACCACTGGTTCGTTATTTAATATTGTACAGTTAGTTGAACCCATAACTACTTGTTTATTAGCAACTGATTCAAAAATTACTTAAAACATGGTTGCAGCCTTGATATAAACACTTGGCCCATTATGTACATCTATTGGTCAGTATAAACCAAACATTGTATAGTGTAGAAATGGTAATTTATCCTGTAGACCGGTTTCGTCCTAATTGGGAACTCATCATGCACTGTCCAGAATTTTCCGCGGGCACGTATGTTTCGATCCAGTAATAAGACCGAAAATTTGAAAAAGGTATTCAACGATTATGTTGAACACCTGTATACAATTGATCCTTGAAAACCAATCCTTATTGGGAACTTCGTGTACTGTCCAGAATTTGCCGCGGAATGGGCTAGAACTTGAGCACGTCTGCTTGAGAGTCTGTACCTATGCTCATCTACTCTGTTGCTCATTAGTTTATATATTGCTCAAAATTATATGTAGCATAAGACAGGGTGGCTTAGTGGCTAGAATCACATACTCCAATTCGCACATGCTAGAATTCTATCCATTCCCTTTTTAGATTGTGGACACTTCATGAAAAATTCCAAATAGATACAAAACCGGTCTACTAGATGAATTTCCTGTTCTACATTACACAATGTATAGTTTATACTAACCAATGTACATTAATGTTTATGTCCTGCTCGCAGCCCTGATCGATAATCTTTCAATCACAACAAGTTCTAAAGAAAAATGTAATAAACAATTTCTATGCAGTTAAATACTGTTTGTTGCGAAGAACTAATATATATGCAAGTATGTATTAGGTGATGCGAACCTAGTAACAAATTAGTTCAATTGTGAGCAGAAGGGTAAACCACAGGCAGCATGAACGGAAAGTATAATCTCATGCACATTCGTTTCGTGCTTACTGGCTACTCATCGGTAGGAGCCGGTGTTACGCCCTTTAACCACTATATATTTGGTCGAAGAATGTGGAATAATAGGACGGTTCAATCTCCTAGACGAATGTGTAAACCTGCAATAGTGAATCTAACATCATATAAAGTCCACGACAATGCGACTTCAACGCTAATTCACACTATATAATATATATACTGAGTCTGTAAAAGATACTAACACTATGGCTATTGTGTTAGTAACTGATACCTTTTTTGAAATCGATGAGTACCGGATACTAACACTATGGTTTCCGAGTCGGTACATAATACCAACCTGATGGATATAAATTTATGCTAAAGTTCACCCAAATTGAGAATTACAACAATTTCCGAACACCTGTTACTCCAGTTAAACCATACACTCTGGCCTTCATCGATATCAGTTATCACATTTCGCGGTAAGCATGACATCATTCAAATCAATATATTACAGTTAAATACTGTTTGTTGCGAAGAGCTAATATATATGCAAGTATTTATTAGGTTTTGCGAACCTAGTAACAAATTAGTTCAGTTGTGACCAGAAGGATAAACCAAAGGCAGCATGAACGGAAAGTATAATCTCATGCACATTCCTTTCGTGCAGTCACAAACATTAACTTTTTGCAGCTTTCGCCACATATAAATATATAGGCAATACAATTTAACAATAATTGATTGCATAGAAATTGTGCAGCCAAAATTTCCAGTCAAGTTCAATGTATGCGAGACTGCTAGAGGTGAAAGCCGCATATCTAAATTTGATTTCTATATATATTCAATGCGGTTAGATCCTCGATAGTTAGTTTGCCGTCGTACTTTGATGATGATCATGGAAGGTCGAAATGCGTCAGTACGTTGCGGCTGCCGGTAGAGTTATGTTGTTTGACGACTGGTTAAATACAATGGGATTGGTGTTTACTTCAAGCTCGCAAACTTGATAAAAAGGAATTGTTACCACCACCCGCGCGATCAATTATTGTTAAATTGTATTGCCTATATATGTAAATGTGGCGAAAGCTACAAACAGTTAATGCTCGTGACTGC
>JAQBSW010011057.1:0-21632 GCA_029291075.1 Eudiplozoon nipponicum | reverse complement strand
TACTTCAAGCACGCAAACTTGATTTAAAGAATTGTTACCACCACCCGCGCAATCAATTATTGTTTAGATTGTATTGCCTATATATGTATATGTGGCGAAAGCTGCAAACAGTTAATGTTCGTGACTGCATAGAAATTGTGCATCCGACATTTCCAGTCAAGTTCAATGTATGCAAGACTGCTAGAGGTGAGAGCCGCATATCTAAATTTGATTTCCATATATATTCAATGCGGTTTGATCCTCGATAGTCAGTTTGCCGTCGTACTCTGATGATGATCATGGAAGGTCGAAACGCGTCAGTGCGTTGCAGCTGGCGGTAGTTTTGTTATGTTGTTCGATGACTGGTTAAATACAATGGGATTGGTGTTTACTTCAAGCACGCAAACTTGATTTAAAGAATTGTCTTGTTGAATGTTTAGAAGACAGTTTTATCTGAGTTGCTGAGTTGCGCAAGCGTTATACTACGTGGTTCCATCTGAGTTCTCTTTGCTAATACATTATTGTAATCCATATTCATCTATTGTTCTTAATACACATTATTGGGAAGGATCTCAAATTTGCTTCAGGTTGTCGAGGAAGTTAAATCCTCCGCCTTATGTAAAATAACCTTGACTGATAAATTTAAATCACCATAGCTGATTGTAAAGAACTTTATTTAAAAAGAATTTTTTTCTTTTTATTTTCAAGAACGTTCTTTGTTTAAATACTTGATTTTAAAATTTTTTTTTTTTTTTTTTTTTTTTTTTTTTTTTTTTTTTTTTTTTTTTTTTTTTTTTTTTTTTTTTTTTTTTTTTTTTTTTTTTTTTTTTTTTTTTTTTTTTTTTTTTTTTTTTTTTTTTTGACATCAGTTTATGATATTAACTGATCATAAACCGTTGTTAAGTATCCTTGGGAAAGCAAATAGGCTAAATTATTCTCGGCGGGTGAATTCACAAATAACCCGACTCGCAGAATTTGATTTTACCATTAGTCATATCTCAGGAAAAGATAATGTGGTGGCAGATACTCTCAGTAGACCAGACGTATCAGATGAAGATATGATTCGTTCAGAGTCACTCGTATGCTCTATTGTATCTTCTAATGATTTTGTCCAGCAATTGATGGAAGCACAAGGTCTTGATCCTTTAGTAGCTGTGTTGGAAAAGAATCCTGCATATACACGCAGGAAGATTGGAGATAAGTGGTTATTATGTGAAATCTCCAGGAGCCAACCTAGACCTTATGTACCGCTAGAATTAAGGTATAAGGTAATTCAGCAGCTACATGAATTCAGTCATCCTTCCATTAAGGCAACTATCAGGATGGTCACTGATAGATATGTATGGCCTAAGATGTCGAAAGACATAAGAGCCTGGGTAAGGACATGTGCCCGGTGTCAAACTTGTAAAGTTTGGCGTCATACCAAAACTGAAATTAAAACGATTGGTATACCAGCGGGTCGGTTCATGCATGTTCATATTGATATAGTAGAAATGCCTGAGATTTCTGGCCAAAAGTATTTACTCACGATGGTCGATCGGTTCAGTCGTCAGTTTGAGGTAGCAATCCTGAAGGACATGACAGCTCAAGAGGTCTTACTTATGTTCTTGCATAATTGGGTGTCGCGATATGGTGTACCGGTAAGGGTAACTACTGATCGTGGTAGTCAGTTTATGTCTGAACTGTTTATCAGATCATTGAATACAATGGGGATAGAAGTAAGACACACATGTGCTTATAATCCCAGAGCCAATGGGATGGTTGAGAGACTGCACAGGGAGCTGAAGGCTGCATTACGCTGCACCGGTGGATCCAGTTGGATACATGATTTGCCCATAGTTTTGTTGGCAATGCGAAACAGATACAGAGTTCAGTTAGGAACATCCATAGCAGAACTTGTTTATGGAGAGCCATTGAGGTTACCTGGAGATCTTCTAATAGAAGCTCCAAGTTGTCTCGATTGGGCCTCTAGTTCAGTAGATTGGTTTGTTGGAGCATTGAGAGATAAAATGAGTCGTTTAGCTCCAACCAAAACTAGAAGTCCAAAGTCCAAATGCTATGTATCTTCAGATTTAAAGCTGGCATCGCATGTATATATAACTAACGAAAACAGACAGAATTGTCTGACTCCATTCTATAAGGGGCCATTTAAAGTCAATCATATGACTGAGAAAAATGCATTTATAGAAGTAAATGGCACTGTAGAATGTGTAACACTGGATCGCTGTATTCCACAGTTTATTTGGACGGAGGAGGAGACTGAGGAACAGTATTCACCGAAGTACCCAGAAGTTGAGGCGAGATGTGACTCAGAAATTGGTGAGAAAAATGAAGAGTCGAATAAATATGGTAAAGAAGTAAAGATTAAAACCAAGACAACTGAGAATCAAGAACAATGCGATATGAATATGAAATCTGGTGAAGTACCAGCACAACTTGTTGAAACTCGGTCTGGAAGAGTCATCAAGAAACCGAAGAATGAAGACTACATCATGTATGGTTAATCATCTTAAACATGAGGGTGTATGTAGAGGTTAAATTAATTATCGGACAGCAATTAACCTCTCATATAAAAATAAATCAATTTTTATTTTTGGACATTTGATGTTATCGCTGGTTTCGTAAAACAATATTGTAATTTTTGAAAAATATTGTAAATTTTTTGGAAGTTCTTTTGTTCATATTGTCGAAGTTTTGGACTTGTCTTGTGGAAGGAAATGAGAGAGTTTTGATCTGAGTTTCTGAATTGCATAAGCGGGACACTGCGTGGTTCCATCTCCGACTCTTTGTGAATAAAACTTTGTAATCTTCTCGTCGTTGTTGTTTTTAATTATCAGCGAAAAGAACCACAAATTTGCTTTGGGTATTTAAAGTTAATATTTGTTTTAAGGTCTCAATCATTCCAGTTCAGTATCCTGTGGATATCAGCGTATCCGGGTAAGCTTACTTAATTAATATAATATATAAATTACAAGTAATTTAATAATATCATGTCTGGTTTATTAAATACTGAGGATACAGAGCAGTTGGCTAGCGGACTTAAGGATTGTAGCTTAAGAGATAGTTCAGAGGAACTTAAGTGTTCCAAGATAGATGATCATTCCGCATATATGGATTTTCCGGGCCTGGCATCCAAGAGACCCCCTTATGGTAGTGACCTAAGGGCCTCTACAGTACTGTGTGTCTGACGTATTTCGACTTTCTCTGTTAATAGCAGCAGCTTTCTGGTTTCCCATTGCAATTTTGATTTTACCAATAAATGTAGAGGATGTTAAATCCTCCGCCTTATGTAAAATAACCTTGACTGATAAATTTAAACCACCATAGCTGATTGTAACGAACTTTATTTAAAAAGAATTTTTTCTTTTTATTTTCCAGAACATTCTTTGTTTAAATACTTGATTTTAAAATTGTGCGCTATTTTCAGTTTTCGAGTATCTCGCTCCGTGTCTGGTATTGTAATTTTGGTCTGCTGCATTTTAACATTTTCTTGATATAAACGAATATTTCATTATCAAATATATTGCTCCATCAATTGCCTTTTGTTCTAATATAAAACAAAAGGAAGAGGAGCCTTGGAACAGGTATATTTGATTTTATCGTTGGTTCAAGTATATACCATTTCTAGATTAATTGCTGTGCGGAACAGCTTCCAACTTTCACTTTCCGATTGCCTAACAGTAAGTATCGATTTAATTGTTATCTCATATATTCATGGATACCGATATTAAATTTGAGGACACAAGTAGGTTAGTGCAGGACATAGCGGACTTGAACTTAAGTGACGCAAGCAATCATATAAGCCTATCAGACTCTACTGTGAATTTTAGGACTTCCAGCGATCTGGCATCTATGGGGCTTACAGACTCGAATAGGTTAGGGGCCAATTTGGCGACCGCGCCGGTCCAAGAATATTAAGTCTACCACAGTATAAATCAGAAAAACATTCAAGTTGGGTAGGAGATGCCCAAATGATATTCAGTGCTTATAATATCGTGAACCCTATGGAGAAATTTGTTGCAGCATGGATGGCATTGCCTGAAAATTTCCGAAATGCTTTGGAAAATTTCAGAGACAGAACTGTAGAAGAAAAGCCGTACAATGCATTTGAGTTATTAATGGCTGAAATTCAACAGAGATATCAGCCTGGAAGATCAGCGCAAATGTGCGAACTATTACGCTTATAAAAAATGGGGCGTCAACTACCGTCTGAATTTTATGAACGCCTTTGCACAAAAACTTCAAGGTTGAATATATCTAGAGATGTAGTCAACTCCATTTTTACAGCTGAGCTACCAATTAGGCTCAGAACAACAATGGAAGTATTTGACACAATGAACATAGATTGGCCAACAAAACTCAGAGGGTTAGATGGCGTGTATAAACAGCAAGAACCACAAGTACATGCTGTAATAGCAGATTCTGTAACGATGCAGCCAGTCAGGGCAGATACCGAAAACCACCTGACTATTCAAGAAACTTTGCGTTTCTTATGTAGAGAAGTTGCTAGCTTGCGTAGTGATATTGCACAACTTCAGAGTCAGGATATGTATAATAGACGTCGAGGGAGTTACTCGCGTCAACGCTTCGAAGGGCCACGCGGATGGTGTAAGGCACATTGCGAATACGGACGCAGTGCGAAGTGCCAAGGCGAGAATTGTATTTACCCGCGATTAGGTGGACCCAGATGGAAAGAAAGCACAAAACCGGTTGAGAGAAATCTATCACCGGGAAAAGGACAAAACCCCCGCTAGTAGGAGCCGTAGAGGGGGTTCCATTGCAAAGGCTCCCAGATATGCCTTTAAAAGGCAAGAGAGTCCGATTCTCACTAAGCGGAGATCTGGAAAACATTGCCGGACTGTCCAGCAACAAGTTCATTATTGAGGATGAATTATCTGGATTAGAATTTCTCATAGACACAAGTGCTGAGGTAAGCATAGTTAGGTCAGACGTGGTGGAAACAGATTGCCCCAGATTTGATTATCAACTATGGGCCGCTAACGGTAGTCCGATTGAAGTAAAAGGGATGAAAGAAATGTCGGTAACATTAGGCCAGAAATCTTCCTTCCTATGGAATTTTCTAGTAGCCGATGTCAAGGACCATATCATTGGCATGGATTTCTTGACACATTTCAAGCTGACATTAGACCCCAAGGCTAGGACTATCGCAGAAGGCGTAGGGATAGCAACACCTACTGATTCTAACACGTCGGCAGTTAGAACAGTCCTCTTACCTCGTCCATCAGTCGCACATGACTTTGCCGATATAATCGAGAAGCACCTAGCAGTGTTTCAGCCTTTCAGTGCCAAAAGGATAGGTCTGAAGACAGGAGTAGAACACCAAATAGAATTGGTGGCTCCGTTGCCTTGTTCACCAAAGGCTCAACCATTGGCACAACACAAGCAACAAGTTGCTGTGTCAGAATTTCACCAATTGCGCGAAGAGGGGATTTGTAGAAGGTCAAATTCCAATTTTGCTTCCCCAATAGTGGTAGTTCCCAAACCTGAACCGGGTCAATGGAGGGTTTGTGGGAATTATCGTCTATTAAACTCAGTGACGAAGGGTGATTCTTATCCTCTCCCTAACCAGAGTACCTTGCTCCGAGATATAATGGGATATGAGGTTTATTCAACTTTAGATCTCCAGAAAGCGTACTATCAGGTACCAATGGAAGAAAGTTCGATACCACTCACCGCAGTCAGATTTCCAGGAGGGGGATCGCATGAATTTCTTCGAATGCCTTTTGGTTTGAAAAATGCCAGTCAGACATTCCAGCGTTTGGCTGAAAAAACCTTTCAGAATTGTCCATTTGCGAGGGTATATATAGACGACATAATAATTTTTAGTCGCTCACGAGACGAACATCGTACGCATTTGGAAACGGTTTTGACCAGGCTGGAACAATATGGATTAGTGGTCAAACCTAATAAGAGTAATATCGGTTGCTCTTCAGTTAAATACCTTGGGCATATACTTTCCAAAGACGGAATTAAACCTTTGGAAGATAAGGTCCAAGCTATTAAGGACGTAACGGAACCCCGAACCGTACGCCAGTTGCGAAGGTTCTTGGGTATGATCAGCTATTATCGTCGATTCATTCCAGGTCTAGCCGGAATTCTTGGATCGTTAACAAGCCATTTCACTCGTTAAAAAAGCACGATCAAGAAACCTTGGCCTATAAACTTGAGTCAAGAAGACCGAGAAAATTTCCAAAAGGCCAAGGATATATTAAGTGGCGTAACCACATTAGCACCTGTAGATTGGGAAAAACCTTTCGAACTAATCACAGATGCCTCAGATGTTGCATTAGAGGCAGTGCTACAGCAAAAAGATCAGGACATAGTAAGACCGATTGGGTTTTATAGTCGTAAGCTTAATGATCGAGAAAAACGTTATGATACGTTTGGTAAAGAGCTTCTAGCAGTGTATGCCGCAGTGATACACTTCGAGCATTACCTAGATGGTCACAAGTTTAAGTTATTGACCGATCATAAGCCACTGATCAGCATACTTGGTAAGACAGCTAGGCTTAATTACTCCCGTAGAGTAAATTCCCAAATAACACGGTTAGCAGAGTTCGATTTCACTGTCTCATATTGCTGGCAAGGAGAATGTGGTGGCCGATGCACTTAGCCGACCGAATGATGCTGATGTCGAGCTGATATTTCAAGGTCCATTGAAAAATTTAGATGAATCAATGAACGATTTCGTTAGTCAAACCGAGGAAGCGCAAGGATCGGATCCCTTTACATTAGTATTTTCCAAAAGACCAGGATATGTTCGTAAGCTCATAAGTGGCAAGTGGTTGTTATGCGAAACATCTAGAAGTCAACCACGACAATATGTGCCATTCGAGTTACGGGCCAAGATTATCCGTGTTACATGATATGGGTCATCCATCCATTAAAGCCACCATTCGATTAATCAACGACAGATACGTATGGCCGCACATGTCTAAAGACATACGGGTATGGGTAAGAGCCTGTGCCAAGTGTCAAACGTGTAAGGTGTGGAGACGTACCAGAACCGAGATAAAGAACATTGGAATACCAATCGGACGGTTGAGACACGTACACATAGACATTGTCGAGATGCCTGAAGTAAATGGAAATAAATACTTGCTGACAATGGTAGATAGATTTAGTCGTCAATTTGAAATGGCGATTTTAAAAGACGTGACAGCGCAAGAAGTCTTGTTCGCGTTTCTACATAATTGGATATCGCGTTATAGTGTTCCGGAAAAGGTCACTAGTGATCGCGGTAGTCAATTTATGTCAAAGCTTTTCGTAAGATCCCTCAACACCATGGGAACTACTATAATACATACTAGTGCGTATAACCCACGAGCGAATGGGATGGTAGAAAGGATACATCGTGAACTGAAAGCTGCATTAAGGTGTACTAGTGGAACAAGCTGGATACACGATCTTCCTATAGTACTACTCGCCATGCGCAACAGATATAGGGCACAATTAGGAACTTCCATAGCAGAATTGGTTTATGGAGAACCATTAAGGTTGCCTGGAGATCTTCTAATAGAAACTCCAAGTAGTCTTGATTGGGCTTCTAGTTATGTAGATTGGTTTGTAGGAGCACTTAGAGACAAGATGTGTCGTTTGGCCCCAACCAAGACTAGAAAACCTAAAACCAAATGCTATGTGTCCTCTGATTTAAAATCGGCTTCGCATGTGTATATAACTAATGAGAATAGGAAGAACTGCCTAACACCATTTTACAAAGGACCATACAAGGTCAAGAAGATGACTAACAAGAATGTCATCATAGAAATAAATGGCATTGAGGATTGTGTTACGTTGGATCGCTGTATTCCCCAGTTTATCTGGATTGACGGTGTGACTGAATTAAGAGATGCGTCGAATGACCGTTCCATGGGCGAATCTGATGTGTGAAGCCATGAAATGTGGAGCCGGCTTATCCTCCAAAAGGAGTCAGCCGCAGTAAAGTAAAGTAAGTGCAATCCCATCATGCAGGCACATAATGAAATGCAGTACTCTGAAGAACCGTTGTCTAACATAGCAAAATCTTATTCTACTGAATCACAGCATGAAAACTATTTGTCGATACCAGATGATTTTGAAGAACCAGCGAAAGTTGTACCAGGCGAGATGACGACGTCAGAGGAGCCAGTATGCACAGCTCGTTCTGGAAGAATACATCGTCAGCCGAAGAACTATGATTACGTCTATTACTAGCCGTTTTTTGAGAAGGTGGTGTATGTAGAGGATGTTAAATCCTCCGCCTTATGTAAAATGACCTTGACTGATAAATTTAAACCACCATAGCTGATTGTAACAACTTTATTTAAAAAGAATTTTTTCTTTTTATTTTCCAGAACATTCTTTGTTTAAATACTTGATTTTAAAAATTGTGCGCTATTTTCAGTTTTTGAGTATCTCGCTTCCTGTCTGGTATTGTAATTTTGGTCTGCTGCATTTTAACATTTTTTCCATAGTAAACGATTACATCATTATCAAATATACTCTTCCATCACTTGCCTTGTGTTCTGATATAAAATAACACTGAGGAGGAGCCTTGGAACAGGTATATTTGATTTTATTGGGGGGTCACGTACATACCAAAACAGATTATTGCTGAAAGGAATAGCTTTCCAACTTTCACCTTCCGATTGCCATACGTAAGTGTCGATTTAATTGTTATACCATTTGATCATGGATACCGATATTAAATTCGAGGACACAAGTAGGTTAGTGCAGGACATAGCGGACTTGAACTTAAATGACGCAAGCAATAATATAAGCATATCAGACTCTACTGTGAATTTTAGGACTTCCAGCGATCTGGCATCTATGGGGCTTACAGACACGAATAGATTAGGGGCCTCAACATAAATTTCTGATACAATGAGATCAGGTTACATATATTTGGTTTGTAGAGGTTAAATTAATTATCGGACAGAAATTAACCTCTCATATAAAAATAAATCAATTTTTATTTTTGGACATTTAATGTTATCGCTGGTTTCTTAAAACAATATTGTAATTTTTGAAAGATATTGTAAAATTTTTTGAAAGTTCTTTTGTTCATATTGTCGAAGTTTTGGACTTGTCTTGTGGAAGAAAATGAGGGAGTTTTGATCTGAGTTTCTGAATTGCATAAGCGGGACACTACGTGGTTCCATCACAGATTACTTTGTGAATAAAAATTTGTAATCTTCTCGTCATTTTGTTGTTTTTAATTATCAGCGAAAAGAACCACAAGTTTGCTTTGGGTCTCATTCTTTCCAGTTCAGTAAATTTGTGGACATCAGTGTATCCGGGTAAGCTTACTTAATTAATATAATATATAAATTACAAGTAATTTAATAATATCATGTCTGGTTTATTAAATACTGAGGATACAAAGCAGTTGGCTAGCGGGCTTAAGGATTGTAGCTTAAGAGATAGTTCAGAGGAACTTAAGTGTTCCAAGATAGATGATCATTCCGCATATATGGATTTTCCGGGCCTGGCATCCAAGAGACCCCCTTATGGTAGTGACCTAAGGGCCTCTACAAAAAATGGCGACCGCGCTAGGATCCTTTATGCGGAAAGATATGATGTAGATGATCGTTATTGCCACAATTCTATGGATAGCAATGTCAAGCTTAATATGTACAGACCAGACAACCATTCTGAATGGGTCGAAGAAGCAAAATTTTATTTTAAACTAAAACGGATGACCGACCCTATAGAAAGGTTTGCCTCGGCCTGGTGGTGCATATCAGACTCTACTGTGAATTTTAGGACTTCCAGCGATCTGGCATCTATGGGGCTTACAGACACGAATAGGTTAGGGGCCTCAACATAAATTTCTGATACAATGACATCAGGTTACATATATTTGGTCTAGAATTACTTTGATTAACATGAAGGCTAATTTTAAATTTGAGGGCGCTGAGAATTAAATTCAAGAGAAGATTAACTTATCAGACATCCCTGTGCACACTAAAAGTGGATCGAATTTGGCATCTGTCGGGCTCTCATCATCTAATAGGACTGGAGCCTCTACACTCCTATGGTAATGACCAGAGCCTCTACATTCTCATGGGCTCTCCTATGGTAGTGAACAGAGAGCCTCTGACATCTACACTAGTCATTTTTTTCACCCAACCATACATAACCACACATTTAGTTAGTTTATCTTTTTAGTTGTAGAGACACGGACTATTGTGGTCAAATTTAATATTATAAATTATATATAGATATTACACCTCACCGGTATACAGTTATTTTTTTAATCACTTACCTTCTGCCAAAATTTGCATAAATAAGTAGTGAGAAAATCAAAAGTACAACCAAAGGATAAAACTTCATTTCAGTCCTGAATTGTTTGAGTGAGCGATAATAAATCACGGTTTTTGTAAGATAGATTTTTGCATTCGTTTGAACAAGTTATATTGGAATTGTAACAACACAAAGGAATTGCGACAGTTAAAAGATGATGGTGTTAAATATTTTTTATTAGTCTTCACTGCACCCAGTAACAATCCAGTGTAGACCAAACGGAGAGCAGTATTAAAATTAAAATACCTGAAAAGAGCTAGATTTGTATTCACTATTGCTACACCTTAAGTTCGTACGTACAGAGAATTAGACGCCTGTAAACGCCCCGGCTTCAAGTAAATGCCGTACGATGTTACAAACTCGGTTAAGGTGCTCTGAATAGAGATTAGTTACTGATAGGGGGCCCTTAACAGGGCCTTGGCCGCGTTCTCGTAAGTTATATATATGTAACTTGATGTTGTGTTCCTTGGGTGGAGTCTGGTTGTGGTTCCTGCTGTTGTTATCACCATGTGGACAACTTCGTTGAAGTTCTGCATTAATTGGCTCGTCTTGCTGGTTGAAGAGCAACACGGTGAGTCACGGATGTTGCCAATTGTTGGTGAAACAAATCAATATCCAGCGTAGGTATTGACAGCCGACAGCACGCACATGTGTAACACGAGGCAGAACGCAGATACGACAACTGACTTGCATGGTAAATTACCGTGCTTAAATAGCATGCAATATGTCTACTTGCACACTATTGGTTAAACGTGGTTAAACGGCAATTTCGCTTTTTTCTCATTGGTGCAACGTAAATAAATTTGAATTTAATTTACGCAATATGTCGGCCATTGATTTGTGTCGTTACAACACTTTCCTCTCTGAAAAAAAGGGAAAAAATTCCTCTCTGCGAGGCTAGATAAGAAATGCATGACAGAGTTCGAACCAAGTTAAGCAAAAATATGATGAACCATAAGTGCTGGGCTTAAATATGCTTGTTGGTTGCTTCAACAATGATATGATGCCAGGTAACCACTAGGAATTGCTACACAAATTGTTAGCTCTAGTGGTCGGTCATAGCACGTGAGGCAAAATAGAGCAGTGTAAGTTTTTGGAGCCGCAGCGTGAAGATTTCGAGGTAAATCGCCTCTGAATTTGCCAGGTTTAAGTTAAAACCTAAGCAGGTTGGATCGTTGTCAATGTGTTTGTATACGGCCAAAGGAGCTAGAGTGCTCGACGATGTGGTCATGACATTTGTAGAGTGGTCTTTTTGCAATTGATAAAGTTGAGATATGCATTGAAAGTGGCCTGTACCATGATATGAAGCTGATCACTACTTAGTGTTGCTACACGAAAGCGTTAGCTCTAAGTAGCTGGTCATACCAAAATAGGCAGTGTAATGTCATGTGTGAGAAATACATTATAATGTAAAAATATATACATTAAAATCAAAGGTAACTGCATAAAAATATGTACACGAACATTGCCTCAGAGATGGCATAATACCAAAGAACTGTTCAAAAATGCTACACAATTTTTAGCAAATACGAAAAATAACGTAAGGTTAAAAATATTTGATAGTTAATGTTAATGTTTAAAAAAATCAATTACGCGTTATACAAATCAGGATATTGAGATTGTGAGCAGACGGAGCCTGAGACGTGTGTAGAAGGTTGAACGCTCTCAGGATCAGGCGGTTCGATAAACGGTTTCAACCTGTCTATGCTTACTGATGTCGGTGTAGCGCCTTGCATAATAATGAAGTATTTTGGTTGTTTGAGCAAAATCGGGTAAGGACCGCGATACTTTGGTTGTAGTGGTGCAACAGCATTATTGTTGCGAACGAGTACTCTCTTGCAGCTGTGGAGCTGTGGGTGAACGAAGACTGGACGAGGCGTGTGTCTCGGCTGCTGTTCGGACATGTTACCGAAATGAAGTCGAAGGCGGGTAGCTTCGTTTTGTGGGTCATCTTGTGCCGGTAGTAGACGTGGGAGCTGACTAGGCAGGCGTAGATCCATGCCATACAATAGTTGTGACGCAGACGTTTTAATGGATTCACGAGTACGGGAACGCATGGCAAGCAGAACTAAAGGTAGTGCATCGACCCAGTTGCCATTAATGGACGAGGATGCTAAAGCTGCTTTGAGTTCCCTATGCATTCTCTCTACCATGCCATTAGCTTGGGGATGGTAGGCAGTCGTCTGGCGTAAGATGCATCCCATGTACCGCAAGGTGGTTTTGAAACGATCAGATGAGAAGCAAGTGCCTCTGTCCGTGATGACCTCATTGGGAACACCATAATTGGATATCCATGCAGAGATAAAACCGTTAGTTACTTCGTCTGCAGAAATGGTGCCAAGAGGTAATGCCGCAGGCCACCGTGTAAATCTATCGATCATAGTTAGAAGGTAGCTGAAACCTTGAACCTTTGTCAGATGAACTATGTCGATGTGGACGATGGCTAGGCGAGAAGTAGATCGAAAATGTTGCAACTTAGAACGAGTGTGTCGTGTGATCTTGTTTTTCTGACAAATAGCACACTCTGAGACCCATCGTTTAACATTCTGCCTAAGTCTGTGACCCCAGAAACGATCTGTAAGAAGTCGGACAGTCGCTTGGCTTCCTGGGTGAGAAATTGAGTGAATTGAATCGAAAACTTTTCTCTGAAGGCTGGTCGGCAGAACTGGCTTGTTGGGCTGCGTACCCGTGAAGTAAACAATTGGTAAGCCTTCCCACAGACGGCATATGAACTTGGTTGGGTGACGGGCTATTGATCTTTAAATGTGAATGTCATCGCGTTGTTCAGTTCGCAGGAGAGTTGGAGTTAGTGCAGGTTCACTGAGTGCCACGGAGTTGACAGTGAATGGTGACGGCGAAGGTGGTTGTAGAGAGACGTCTGGCCTGGACAGGGCATCTGCAATGAAGTTCTGTTTGCCCTTGACGTGAAAGACGTCAAATTGCCATTCGCTTAGACGAGAAAGCTGTCTTTCCACTCTGGCAGGGTACTTGGCGATAGATGAAGTTGCGTTTTGAAGTGCGCTAACTAGTGGTGCATGATCTGTGAAAACAACAAATCTGCTACTGCCAATGATGCTGATAAAATGGCGCACTGCGTCGTGGATGGCGAGAAGTTCTCGGCCGAAAGTGTCGTACCTCGTTTCTACTGGTTGGAGAGTACGCGAGTAGAAACTGATAGGCTT
This sequence comes from Eudiplozoon nipponicum, assembly GCA_029291075.1. Classification (NCBI taxonomy): domain Eukaryota; kingdom Metazoa; phylum Platyhelminthes; class Monogenea; order Mazocraeidea; family Diplozoidae; genus Eudiplozoon; species Eudiplozoon nipponicum. The sequence continues at coordinate 8,166 of JAQBSW010011057.1, read as the reverse complement.
CCCAACTCCGTCGATCTCTTGTTCCAAAGTGGCTCCAATAGCGAATTCAGAAGCATCTGTCGTGAGTAGAAATGGCTTTTCGAAATCTGGATGCGTTAGCATTGTGGCATTTGCTAACGAGTTGATGGCAAGTCGAAGTAATTCCTCGTCTTCGGATGACCAAGCAATGATGGAATTCTTGCTAAGTCCTTTTCGGTTCCGCAGGTGCCTGCACAAAGGATAAAGTTGTTTTGATAGGCCCGGAAGGAACTTGCGATAATAGTTTAGTACTCCCAGGATTTTCTGCAAATCGCTCAAAGTCCTTGGTGACTTGATATTCTTGATTGAATTCGTCTTTGACGGCAACGGTTGAATACCTTGGGCCGTGATACGATGCCCTAAGAAGTCGACGGATGAAGTTGCAATCTGCGTCTTGTCACAGTTGATCTTGAGTCCGTGGTTGGATAAGCGTGAGAGGACATTTCGTAGATGTTTCGCATGAGATTCTAGATCTGGACTGAATACCATAATGTCATCGAGATATGACATACAATAAGCAGAGTCGTCGCGAAGTATGTTGTCTATGAATCTTTGAAATGTCTGAGTAGCACACTTAAGTCCAAAAGGCATGTAAAGATATTCGAAAAGGCCAAATGGAGTGATGACTGCAGTTTTCTCGATATCCTCTGGTGCTACCGGTATGTGATGGTACGCTTGTCTGAGGTCAATCACTGAGAAGAAATTGCTGCCGTTGAGTTTTTCAAGTAAAGTGTTGATATTTGGAATGGGATATGCATCAGATTTTGTCACTGAATTTAGCTTACGGTAGTCTCCACAGGCTCTGTACGATCCGTTTGATTTAGAGACTAAGTGCAGTGGTGACGCCCATGAACTTTTCGATGGTCTGATGATTCCCTCTTCCAAAAGCCTTGAGAATTCTTCTTGGGCAGCTTTCAGCTTAGCAGGAGCCAGTGGTCGCTTCTTGAGTGCAATAGGTTGTCCTTCTGTGACGATATGATGCATCGTGTTGGAGACTCGTAGCTCTGACTTGTTAAGATCGAAAAGCGATTTGTATTTTCGAAGAGCTGCTGATATCTCTGCTGAATGATGCACTGGGGTTGGCTGAATGACCTGTAACTCCAAACGCTCGGAGGCAAGTGTCCAAAAGCTTTGTTCAAGTCCGGTGGAGGGGTCGATGATCTTTTGATTGGCAAGATCAACAATGAGCCGAAATTTTAGAAGGAAATCAAGGCCTATTATATTATGTGAGACCTTGGCAATGATGAAGTTGTGAGAAAATTCACGTCGTAGACCTATGTTGAGTGTGCGGTATTGGCAGCCATAAGTTGGTATGGCTCGCCTGTAGCTGTTGCAAGAAGAACGCCTAGCGACATCTCGGCCATTGAATCACCTTTGAGAACTGAGACTGCTGCACCTGTGTCTACGATGTACTCTTCGCCAGTTTTGAAATCAAGAAGGTGCAGAAGTTCGTTTGGCTGTTTGGCCGGGTCATGCAAACAAGTAGGCTGGTGATTGTGACCGGCATTGTCTGTTTGGTTCTCTATGTGAAAAATTCGGCGTGGACGAAAAGAGTCGACAGGGATGTCGGATTGTAGTTGGCTTCTTCCCTGTAGCGCCGTTGATGCCGTTGATGTGCAGAAATTACGGTCTTCTACTTCCTGCGCCAGACGTTTCCCGATACTGATGCACCCTTGTGCCTGCGGTCTGTTGTCCTCTCCGTCAGCTGTGGAAATTGACACTCATTCGGAAATTCTTCGGAACGACAAAGACAAACTTGGCAAGCATAAAAAACTTCTGGTGGTTATAACACCAGTTCTTTGGGGCATATTTATTGAAGGATTGCGGAGATCTCGATCGCCGCCTACCATTATAATTTGACTTGGAAACGAATTTTGGTCGAGCATTCACTTGATTTAGCTCGGATTTGGTAATGGCCAATCCTTCTAGAACTTTAGCCATGTTCGCCACTGTCCTCTCTAAAGAGGAGAATCTATCATCTTGCGGGGGTGAAGAAAAGGATGATGGATTCACTTTGGGTTCCAAAACCCTATATTCTAACTCACATCTCTTAGATAAGTCATCTATAGAGAGAGTGTTGGGGAGCTGTCTGGCAAAGAGTTTTAATGTTTGGGGAAGATTGTTAATAAAAACAACCTTAGCCTTATGGTCAGAAATGTTGGTTTTATACCAACGTTTCCGTAATTCCCTCAGTATTTCTATGGGGCCAAGATTTGGCATATCTAACTGCGCATATTTGTTTATTATCTGCTCAGTCTCCGTGGGTCCAAGCAAGGATTCTACCTCGTTTTGTAGGCCCAAAATGGGATTAGGTAGCTTCCTAATGGCCTCAAGCTTAGGATAAATCCGTCGCTGCAATTCAGAAGGTAGTTTAGCAAAACCTTCGACAGTTTTTGATGACTGTCATAATCAGGAAACGGGGAGAAAGCGGAGTCTACGCGCATAAAGAATAGCTCACTATCTCCATCCCAAACAGGAACATCAATATATAAAATTGGACCTGACATTCTAACAATCTTACGGGATCTTAAAAGCATAAATTTATAAGCAATATGAAAATATATAAATATACTTTAACGAAACGCTTACCCACAAACAGCTTCCACAGTTGAATGAGCGCAGAACAAAAACACGTCACAGTAACTGCATCCAAAAATTGAAATTATCCGCAATTGAGCCTGACGAGTACGTATGGTGCCGTTTTGTACGTAGGAAAGATGAACGGAGGCCCCGTTGGCCTTTGATGCCAATGTATTATTTTTATTATTATATCCCCAAAAATAATTCAACACAAATCCATGAATATATACCCAACAAAATTCCCAGAAGACCAGGATCAGCGTAAAGAAAACGTAAAAGTTAATCTATTTTTATCCCAAATAAATGAAAAAGGAAGTCAATTTTATTTATACCAAAATAAAATCAGAACAATAATCAATATCCTGGCATGGTCGCCCCGGCTTCAAGTAAATGCCGTACGACGTTACAACCTCGGTTAAGGTGCTCTGAATATAGATATTTTTGATGATAGGGTGGCCCTTAACAGGGCCTGGTCGTGCGCTCTCCTGAATTATTCAGAGTGTGAAGATGTCCTAGAGCTTTGGGTTGACTCTGGCTGTTGTTCCTTCTGTTGTCGCGTTGTGACCACGATGTGAAATACTTCGTTTAAGTTCTGCAATTACTTGGCTCGTCTTGCTGGTTGTACCGCAACAAGATGAGTTACGGATGTAGCCAAATGTTGGTGAAACAAATCAAATCGCCAGCGTAGGTATTGACAGCCGACAGAACGCACACGCGTAACGCAAAGCAGAATGCAAATGCGACAACTGACTTGCATGGTAAATTGCCGTCTTTAAATATCATGCCATAGTAATATGTCTACTTGCACACTATTGGTTAAACGGAAAGTTGCGCTTTTTTCTCATTGGTGCAACGTAAATAAAATTGAATTTAATTTACGAAATATGTTGGCCATTAATTTGGTCATTAAGTACAATAATAATAATAAAAAAAAAATAATAATACATTTATTTGGCATCAAAGGCCAACTGTCCCGACTATTGAAATTAAAAAAAATCAAGGGTAGGATATCGGATTTCATTTTGTTTTATTTTTATATTCTCGGGATTTCCTGTCTGATTTCATCTCTAGGATCCACCAGGAATTTACTTACACATTTTTTTGGAATTTGCCTTCAGTTATCAAGGATTTATTCCTAGCTCACCCGATTTTCCCGTCTCTTGTTCGATTTCATCTCTAGGTTCCATCTGGATTTTACTTACACATTTTTTTTGAATTTGCCTTTAATACCTATTCTTTTTCTCTCATTAATACACATTCTTTTCCTCTCTTCTTTCGTAATCTACGCTATATCTGCTCTTCCATCTCACTCAACCATGAACCAGATTTCATCGCCAGCCCCCATCTCCCCGTTCCTCACTCGAAAAATTATCTCCAATCTTACTGACATCCAGCAGCAAATGGCGGATGTCACAGAACTACTTGGAGCACTGACTGGCAACCTTTCAATCTCCACCGTACAGCCCAATTTATTACGTCAAGCTGATGCGTTTTTGAATGGTGTAGCTAGGGAGGTTGCCGTACGAAATCACAACAAGAGAAACATCTTTTTATGTTCTCCGCGCTCTCCTCTCTCAAAGGACGATCTGGCCTTAGATCTCATCAATCAAATAGGGGATAATTTTAATCACCTTAAAGAGATCTCTTCGCGAAAGGGTCATGCCTTCATTCTCTCCTCGCAAAAAAGACTGTCTGACGGTGTGCTACGTCACCTCAAACTGCACTCGCCCTTTAATCATCCGGGAAAGTCAAATTAAAGCGAGACTGCACGCTACTACCTCAACCGGACACCACTCCCCCTCCTCCAGCTAATCACGCCTTTCCGGGCTGGAGCAATCCAAAGAAAAGCCGCTCAGTTCACGACAGAATCCTCGGCGACGCCCCTTCCTCAAGTCCACCCCTGCTGACATCTTCCCGATTTGAAGGCCATATTTTCACCTTTAGCCCTTAGTCCGCAACCAATCCCCCTACACAGTCTCAAGCTTTACCAAGTCTTCGTGGCCGACCACGCCGCGCAAAGCCTCCAAATAACGCACCCTCTTCCTCAAGTTCGTCTGCCAGATCCACATCCCCAGGACATGTCACTTTTGCGACGGATGCTATGGCCCAGAAACCGAATAAACGTAAGGCGCCTAAGGCCAAACGGGATATCGACCCAGCCCCATCAACTTCAACTCCCTCTTCCGAAATCCTCATCGACCCCACCCAGGACTGTTGCGTCTCAGCCCCTGATCAGTTTCTGTCCCCCACCACCCCACCAACGCCGCTTCAGAGCGCCCCCTCGAGCCCAGATATCTCGCCTCCCTCTTGCTTTCAAATCCTCCAATTACCTCACCTACCCGACAAAAGTGGGACAAAAGAGACCCAGATCGACACTGGCCACTCCATCCTCGTTAACATGCGGTCAGTCACCCTCATCGGCCCTCGATTTCGCCCCGCCCGCCAGCGGAAAGCCCCCGCACGCTTCTCCTCCCCGATATAACCATCTCTCCCACGGAGCACTCTCAGCAATTCTCATCAATTGCAGATCACTTACGCCAAAAATCAATCAACTGCGAGCATTTCTATCCTCTAACGAGCTAGACATATGCTTTCTTGTTGAAACTTGGCTGTCCCCATCCATCCACTGTGATGACATTTTCCTCATTCATGTTTACACTTTCATTCGTAGCGACAGAACTGTCGGTCGTGGGGGCGGGCTAGCTGCCTATGTCCGATCCTTTCTCATGCCCAAACCTTTGTCGACATCAAACTCTTGAGGATTGGAATTTTTCTAGTTTCATCTACAAATCCATAACCAAAACATATCTATCTGTGTTGTCTACAGACCCCTAACCTCTTAATTATCGACGACACATGCGGGGCTCAACTTCTATCAACTTTTTTTCTCTCAGCTCTTCGATCGTACGTCGTTGTGGGCGACCTCAACCTCCTCATCGTAAACTGGCAAAATCTAACTTCCGAAAGTCACCCACTGCTTTGACTCTTCGCGGACAACCTGCAAAACCAATTCATGTACTTTCCTACCCGAGGGCACAACAAACTGTACTGTGTCCTCTCCAACATAGAGGTGACTGCTGTCTGTTCTCGGGAGATCTTCCTTAATCTTGATCACTGTCTGGTATCCTTCCTCATTCCTCTTTTATCCTTTTTTATCCCTCAGAGAAGACACCCAATCATTCAGGCGATTCCCCAACTGGGAAGAGTTCCGCCGACTCTGTGACGCTATTAACTGGAGGGACCGCCTTCTCCAAAACAATCTCTCACCATGCTTTTCCGAAGTGCATAACATCCTATCCTCCAACTTTAATTCCTCCACCTCTATTCAACACATACACTCGATGAATAAGTTAAACAAATTGTTTAAGGCACGTGACAACCTCGCACAAAACTCTGGACTACGCACATCGTCACTTGCTTGCGCTCTCGCACTGACACGTATCAATGGGCACATTAAACAGGTTATCAACAAACAAGCGCTCCACATCGAAAGACGCATCCGCTCAGCTCCTAACCCCCGGACAAAGTTTGCTATCATCAAACATCAATTATTGCAGAAGCCCAAAACCTCGTATATTAACTTCTCTCAGTCAAACGACTCCTGCTTCGCCGACGACTATTTGACTTAACTCCTCGACTCCTTTTCCACTCCCACTCCGCCTGTTGAGATGTTAGACAACGGAGACACCGAGAATCTACGCTGTTTCAACGTCTCACCGGCTTCCGTCGCCCAAGCAATTAAAAACATTAAATCTAAACACCAATTTGATCAATATGGTGTCTCGGTCAGCATGATTGCACTTCTCTCAGGTTGCTGATGCTATCAACCATTGTCTTTAAACTACCTATCTCCCCGCGGATTGGCTTAGCTCGAGGATCTCTCTTATCCAAAAAAATGGCACTTCGTCGGTCTCCTCATTAGAGATATCCGCCCCATTACTATCGTCCCTTCTTTCAACAAAATCTTCAACCGTGTCTTATACAACCTAAACTATCCCTTCAGTAAGTCTCAGGAATACTTCTATCACCTCGATGATCAACATGGTTTCTTGAGTGGCCGGTCCTCTTCCACCAACTTAGTTAGTGTTCTCAATCATTGCTACTCCTCCTTCTCTAAAGGTCATGAGTGCACTCCCCTCTTCCTGGATATATCCAAGGCTTTTGACTCGCTGTCATTTTAAGCATTTGTTTCCGCCTTATTGAGAAGCGGTATTTGCGGCAACGTCCTCAATCTTATCAGTTATTATTTCTGAAACCGATGCGCGAATGTAAAAGTCAGACATAGTCACTCAAGGCCAGCCCTTAATCGATCCGGTGTTCCCCAGGGCTCCGTTCTTGGTCCTATCCTCTTCAACCTTACGCTCGCGGAAGTACAGGTTGAAGACAAACTTTTCAAGCTGTTCAAATATGCGGATGACATAGTCATCGTATTCGATACCCCACAGCATGCAATTCCTCCTTACCCCTTATATCGGAGCTCCTATACTCGCTCCACTCGCAGCTCAGCAGAATCTGTCTCAAACTAAACCCATTCTGCTCTATCCCGGTTGCTAATTTATCCCCTCGATATAGAAATAATAGATTCGGCCAAACACCTTGGTATTTATTTTTCAAAATCCTTAGACTTCTTCTTACGCCTTACGCACACCACTTCCAAACTCTTATAATGGGCCTGTCTGATCTATTTTAAGACTAGGAACCCCATTCTCCAACTCACGCGATTCAAGGTCTACGTCCTACCCCTCATTTCATACTCTAGCGAATTATACTGTCCTCTCACTCTCGCCTCCTCGTATATCATCGAACATATATCCTCCAGATTTCTAAAGCAAATCTTCCCGCACAGCCTAAATTATCGGGAACGCCTACTCCTGACAAACTTTCTACCGCTTTGGTTTACCCGCCACCATCGAATTATTTCTTCTATCCATAAGATCACAACTTGCCTACCACTGTCCAAATTTGCTCACCCAAGTCACCAGTACGCTACGCGATCTAGCAACTCTTCTATCCAAAATAACCATACCTGCACAATATTAAAAAATATCTACCACTTCTCCAGAGCTACTAGTGTCTTCAACGCTCTTCCCAAGGACATAAAGCTCCTACCCCAGCATGAATTTAAAAAGAAGGCCCATAAGTACTTTTTTAACAAATTTCTTAGTGAATCGCCCGATTGGAAACGAAACTGGTTCCCCCTCAATTCATAACATTTCTTTCACTCCCGGCTATTCTCTTTACTGATTTCGAAGGGCGAAATCCCTCTGTCCGTCATCTAATTTCCACTTTTCCCCTCTTGTTTTAAATCTTGCACCCATGACTCCCTGATACAACTTCTAAGCTCATTTTTCACTCTATCATATCCATATAGTGGATACTTTTCTACGGTTTGCTCATTCAATCATTTTTCTTCCTGTTTCAGCGGAAGACCGGAAACTCAAAAGCCCTGCCGGTCCGCTAACGATTTGCATCTGACATCGACACCCCCTCGTCTTCCATCAGTCATAACCTCGTTCAACGGACGCCAGTGATCCCTGCATGACTCACTTGCTTCAATCTAGTCGACTC
>JAQBSW010011056.1:0-21634 GCA_029291075.1 Eudiplozoon nipponicum | reverse complement strand
TACATACATACATACATACATACATACATACATACATACATACATACATACATATACATACATACATATACATACATACATACATACATACATACATACATACATACATACATACCTACATACATACATACATACATACATACATACATACAGACATACATACATACATACATACATACATACATACACATACATACATACATACATACATACATACATACATACATACATACATACATACATACATACATACCTTCATACATACATACATACATACATACATACATACATACATACATACATACATACATACATACATACATACATACATACATACATACATACATACATACGTACATACGTACATACATACATACATACATACATACATACATACATACATACATACATACATACATACATACATACATACATACATACATACATACATACATACATACATACATATATACAGACATACATACATACATATATACATACATACATACATAAATATTCATATATATATGAATATATGTACGAATTTGAGCTCTCCTGATCGCTCATTTTAATAAATTTTACTAAGAAAACGATATTTTATATAAGTGAGTTTCTGTCACGCGATGCAAACGTAGTCGAGCAATCCACTTAAGCGAGTGACGAAATATATTATGCTGAGAGTTTATAATCTGAAGGTGCACAAATGTGGCATAGCTGTTTTGAATGATTTTCATTTCTTCCTCTTTTTCCTTAGATTGGCTTCATGCATACACCCATATTTTGTGTTACTAATAGAAGCAAAATCTGAGCAACTTTTTGCATAAATTTGTTTTACCCACTTTGTTTAGAGTAAAGTTCACATCTAGTCTACATGCACGTTTGCACGATTACAGAAGTGTAATTACAGAAGAAGCTAATGATACAATCTAGTATAGTTATAATTAGGTGAAGTAGCAACCAAATTATTAGGATTATTTGAATCAAGATTGTGGACTGGTTTCAACATAAATATGCTGTCAATTATAAATACTGCAGCGTTTCAATTTTTTTGTTCATCAACGAAACCCGGTGGAAAACTGACTAACCAGTGTTATGTAAGTAAAGGAAATGTTGAGGCGGCGGAGAAGGAGAACAAATGAATTCGCATCACGTCTTTACGTGTAACAGTCTGTGAACATTTTGTTTTTTGAGATTCAATCAAACCCAAAAGCAATGGATTATTACTTAATGTTAGCCAATTCGATTAAGACAACTGTTATCATCTGTGGTGATACTTGAAGTCATGCACAATGTCACCGTGACTTGCTGAATTACACTGTTTGGCTGACAGTTTTAGTGTCTCAATCTCATCTTGGAGAACGACGTCTTCTGTCCTCTGATACGTAAAACAGGACAGATATTATAGAACATTAATTTTCAACACCTGCACACTTCGAATTATAGATTTGTCTATACCCACATATAATTTCTATTTTGAAGACGCCATGCTCTGTCCATTGAAATTTGACGCACACTTGGCTACCTGCGCTATATCCGTGTCTGTCCGGCAACACCAAGTATGCTTATTGTCGGATAAACATGGCTATGGTGAGAGTGTTTGTTTAACTCAAGCATCATTTGATGGAGGATGTCGTGTACCTAGGAACTTGGTTCCCCCATTAAGTCTATACAAACTGTCGATGACCGTCAACAACTATTACATTCGACTACTTAATAACTTAAAGCAACGTGTTATGCGCCACTCTTTCAGTCATTATACTTTATCTAAATAAGCAAAATATTTGTTGCGCGGATGGTGATAACAGTTATTATAATCAATGTTGCGGTTTGATATAAACACCTGACACGTTAATTACCTACATATGTCAGTATAATCTAAGAATTGTACAGTGTAGATAAGGCAATTCATCCAGAAAGACCGGTTTCGTCCTTAATGGTTACTCATCATGTACTGGCCAGAAATTTCCCAGGTTCGAGCCCTGTCCGCAGTAAATTCTGGCCAGTACATGATAATTTCCCAATAAGGACGAAACCGGTCTACTGGATGAATTTCATTTCCTACACTATACAATTCTTAGTTTATACTGACATATATAAGTAATTAATGGGTCAGGTGTTTATACACAAACATTGTATGTGCCAGCCTTTCGTGTCAACAGATTTACAACGATTTTAATTATGGAGAGTAGTAATCCAATCATGTTGACGAGCGTTAAATAAACACTATAACAGACAAAAATGGATTGGAGCTTACATTTGGCTAGAAAATTTGGTATAACGTAATGGTATCTCCACCCGTGCAAACAATGACAGCTAAACTTATTAATGGGTACACCAGAGATAATTCCAAACTTAAATGTTATCATATATACCAATAGGTTTTCTGCTTACGTTTATGATCAAAGAACAGGATGTCTTTACAACAGTATATTTTATTCAAGTATGTATTAAGTGTTGCGAACCTAGTAACAAATTAGTTCAGTTGTGACCAGAAGGATAAACCAAAGGCAGCAGTAAGAAAATTACTGGAACAATGAAAGCTGCTTTAGTCAAAACGCAGATCAGGTAATTACAATTATTCCAGGTGCGCATCAAGGCAACTCCTTCAAGAAACATTTAATATGTATTAGGTTTTGTGAACCTAGTAACAAATTAGTTCAGTTGTGACCAGAAGGATAAACCAAAGGCAGCATGAAAGGAAAGTATAATCTCATGCACATTCGTTTCGTGCTTACTGGCGACTCATCAGTAGGAGCCGGTATTACGCCCTTTAACCACTATATATTTGGTAGAAGAATGTGAAATAAAGGGCGTAATACCGGCTCCTACTGATGAGTCGCCAGTAAGCACGAAACGAATGTGCATGAGATTATACTTTCCGTTCGTGCTGCCTTTGGTTTATCCTTCTGGTCACAACTGAACTAATTTGTTACAAGGTTCGCAAAACCTAACCATTCATTGTTCCCGTATCAATAAAAATTCTTAAAATCGAGTTCACAAAATCGGAACAACATCAATCGCATTATATTTAGAGATTTTTTTATTAACCTTGACACAATTTATTAATGTTAAAAAGTAGAACATGCATATATGTTATGAAAATTGAAATTGTGTTATGATATTGGCTGCATAAAATTAACACAGCCAATATTCATTTTCAAGTACAATACATGCAATGCTACTAAATGTCAGAGATATTTATCTGATTTTTCCTGACTTATATAGGTATTGCGATTTAATGCTTGTTAGTCAGTTTGCTCTGGTGCTCTGATGCTGATCATATAAAATCGAAACTCGTCAGTCTGTGTCACTGACGGTAGCTTTTATATATTGTACGAAAAGTTACACACAAAAGGATTGCGCTGTATTTCAAGCTCACAAACGTAGTTTAAATAAGATGTCTCCATTAGCGCATTCAAAGATTGTTCATTTGTATAGGTTACATAAATGAGGTGATAGCAGAAAAATTTCATGCCTGTGATTTCATAAATTTGGACAGCCGACATTTTTCGCCAGGTGAAATGTTTTCGAGAGTAATAGAGTTGATAGCTGCAAATCTGACTCTCTTTAACTTACATATATTGCGGTTTATTCCGCGCTAGTCAGTTTGACTTTCTACACTGATGATGATCATGGAAGATAAAAACGCGTCAGTACGTGTGATTGACCGATGTTTTGTTATATTATGCAATTAGTTACATAAAATGTGATTTTTGTTTATCTGAAACTTGACAAAATTATTTAAACTTTCTTGGCCATAGTTGTCTCGCTTTGCAATTATGTATTTATCTCAGACACTAGAACAATTAAGTGTCAGGAACGAACTTCCAAAATTTAGTTTGCAATAGAGACGACTTCAGTCGTTTAGCTCTTAAAAATATTCCTTAACTGAGGATGAGATTCTCTAATTCTTTTAACTATTCCATTTTTAATATTTTATTGCGTGGAATTTCACTTCTAAGAACAACGGCTACAAGTGCGTCCATTTTGTATCAACTTAATTGTGAGTTATATTCGCTTGATAATTATTCTTACTGTAATCGATTTTAGAGGAAATCTAAACTATGGAATTAGTTCGACTTAAAGCATTAGAACCAAACTTAAATTTTGAGGAAATTTAAAAAAATCATTTTATAACACGGTCACCATTTGGCCGAGGATATGTCACAATTATTTTGCTTGATATTTAGCGGGAAAATAGTTGACGCAGTTACTATGGCCCTATAAAGCAAAGCGTGTTTATGCGTAAGTTGGAAATAAAGGGAGAATTTTAACAACTATGTTTGTTTCATTCTACACTGATTTTACGCTATTAGACGCAATTGGCTGTGGATAATTTGGACAGGCTTTAAAAATATTACCGTTAATTTAGCGTACTCAGAGTAACTAGGACCATTCTGCATCTAACGGTTTTCTTTCAAGTTGAAATATGAATGTGGATATTTGATAACTAAAAGCTGGTCCCCTTCTCTTCAACAGATTGTGGTAGGTTCAGTAAATAGCATGCACGAAACAAGGCGATTAAATATCGTGGACATGTCAAACACTAGTATTTTAAATTATACTTGGATATGTGCCATTGAGCTGCATCTTACTGGTGGTCTAATTCACCACCATTTCAGTCACGACAGATACCATCATAATTAGTCTATTAAAATGACAGACTGCAGTGGGCCTCAAAATGAACCTGTTAAAATGAAGCTTTCAGTAGCCTGTGAACTAAACACGTTTGGCCAGACTGCAAATTATAAAGGATGGGCTCCAGGCTTCGACTTAACTGAAAATTTAAAGAATATCATTTTGTTTCTTTCAAATAAATGTGGACATTTTGCGAGTTGTTCATATTATTTTGACAGGTTCCACTATTTTTTGATTACCGTGTTCTGATTTTGTACCTCATGCATAGAGCTATCAGATAATTGAGTTGTTAAAATATTGAATACTTAACTGGAGCTGGAAAAGAGGAAGCTAAAGGAAAGTAAAAAGTGATTGTAGGATTGGAAAACTACTGAAAAGTGAGTTATAGATCCAATTTAAATGCTTTACGTATGTGGTTTTTTTCGTGAGAGTGTGTTTAGAGTGAATATAATTATTCTGCACAGTGGATATAAAATTAAACAAAAGAAAAAGAAAATTCAGGAAAAATAATTATATTTAATGAAAAACTGTGGTGAAAATAATTATTTAAATGAATTTATAGTAATTTAAGCGAAGACATCTAAATTTACGTCCAGAAAAACATGACTATTAAGCAAAAATTGATTGGAGAGCACTGATAACAATCATTTAGACCAAGCTCGCGGTCTTCGTACAAACACCAATGCCAATATATGCATACATTTGCCAGTATAAACAAAATATTATGTATTGTAGAAAATCGATTCGTAAAAAAGACAGGTTATGTCCTTATTAGGAAATTTTCACGTAATGCCCTGAATTTGCCTTGGACAGGGTTTGATCCTGGGAGCGTCTTCTTTGGAATCTGTTCCGGCAAAGTGGCTCAGTGGTAAGAGCAAGAGACTCCAAATCCGACGTTTCCTGTTTTGAGCTGTTTCCGTGGCAAATTGTGGACAGTACGTGAAGAGTTACTGATAAGAATGAAAACGGTCTACTGTATGATTTGCGTATTAGGATTTACCACCTAACAAATTATTAGATGAAATATGGACAGAAGGATAAACCAAAGCCAGCATGAACGAAAGGTATACTCTCATGCGCACATTTTTCATGCTTAATGGCGATTCTTTACTGGGAGACGGCGTTACGCCCTATACCCACTATATAAAATTGTCTGACAATTTGACGGTATCTCTCGAATTGGATGCACAACAGATAATACACAATTTGCATCTAAGTTAGCTCACCGCAAAAAGGAGTATCGAATTGTTATATATTTAATTGAATGATTTCATAATTACCACGAAATGTGATAACTGATATAGATAAAATCTAGAGTATATGGACTTGCTCGAGTAACAGATGTTCAGAAATAGTTGTTATTTTCAATTTTGGTGAACTATGCCTTACAGTGAAATCCATTGCGTTGGTGCCAGGTATCTTATCGGAAACCATAGTTTTGGTAACACTTTACAGGCTTGGTATATATATAACATATAGTGAGATGGCTGTGAAGTCGCATTGCCGAAGACTTTATATGAAGTTAGCTACACTACTGCAGCTTTACACATTGGTATAGGAGATTGTCCCACATTCCTCGCATTGGTTATGGGGCTTAATGCCGGCCTCTACTGATAAGTAGCCAGTAAACACGAAATGAATTTGCACGTGATATTATACCTTCCTTGCATGCTGACTTTAGTTTAAAATTCTTTTCCTATTTGAAATTGTTTGACACTATATTTATTGCCCTTTCTACATTATAATTTATATTGACAAATGCTTGTATATAATTGGACTATACAAAGATCACAACCTCGTGGCTTCAGCAGAACGAATGCGCACGTTAAGCATTGGGGAAAATATTTAAGTAAACATAACCCTGCTTTCGTATCTGGTAATGCTGTCGGAAGTTTTGCTTTTACCTTCAATCCGGTTTCGGAGTCTTTTACTAATTTAGCAGGTACGTGACTGTTTCACTCGATCTAAATGATCAAAAAGGAATTGTCTAAAGCCAAACAAAACTCTCAATGAAAAGAAAATAATAAATTACGCGGGTGGTGGTAAAGTTTATTTAAATCATTTTGCGATCTTCAAGTAAACACCAATCCCAATGTATTTAATCAGTCGTCGAATAATATAACAAAACTACTATCAGTCGACCTTCCACGATCATCATCAGAGTACGACGTCAAACTAACTATCAAGGATCAAATCAAATTTAGAAATGCGGCTCTTACCTCTAGCAGTTTCGCATTCATTGTACTTGACGGGAAGTGTCGGCTGCGCTATTTCTATGCGGTCACGAACATTAACTTTTTGTAGCTTTCGCCACATATACATATATAGACAATACAATTTAAAAAAATAATTGATTGCGCGGGTGGTGGTAGCAATTATTTAAATCCAGTTTGCGAGCTTGAAGTAAACACCAATCCCACTGTATTTAACATTGTCAATGACTGCAGTCTAATTGTGGTCAATTTAAGATAAAGTTCGCACATGGAAAATATTTACAACCGTTAACGATGTCTCAAGTTAGCAAATCTACAAGCAAGAACATTTCTCCGGTCATATTTTCTATAATCACCTGTTCGCTAAAGACCGTCTTACAGAATAGTATAATAATTAGGTATTGTGCATGTAATAAAATTTAGGTAAAATAGAATCAGGAAAAAGACACCCGAAAGTCAGCATAAACAAAAGATACAATTTCATGTACAAATGCAATTTGTGCTTACTAGCGTCTCACAATTAGCAGCCGGTACTACGTCCTATGCCCACTACATCTTGGTCAAGTAATGGGGAACGGTTTGACTATACAATCTCTAACACAAATGAGTATTTAAGAAGTAATGGAGCTAAATTAATATAAATTCTTAGGCAATGCAACTTCAAAGTCAGCCTGTTAGATATCCAATATAAACTGAGCCTATAAAGGGGATTTCAAAATACCGAGACTGTAACGGTAACTAGCACAATGGACTTCGAGTTAGGCTATATTTCATCAAAGTTAAGAACTACTACTTGCAAACTATTGTGACTCCATTCGTGTGGTAGGTGTTGAACACCTAGTAAGAAAGTTTTTCAAGTAGGACTAGAAGGATAAACAAAAGTGAAATGTCTAATCTCGCGAGCACGTTCGTTTCGTGCATTCTGACGACTCAACACTAGGAGCCGATATTACACCCTATACCCACAATATATTTTGGTGTGGAATGTTGGATAATTGAACAATAATATCTCCTATACGAATTTGTAAACATAATGAAGCTGAGCTAACTTTATATAATGACTTCGACAATGCGACTTCAAAGGTAACTCACTCTAAATAAACTATGCCAAGCCTGTAAATGGTACTAATAGTATGGATGCCTAGTCGATACCTAGTACCAACCAAATGATTTCCGGGTTGTACATGGTGTCAACCAAATGGATTTCAAGATAAGGTGAGCTCGCTTTGAATTCGCATTGTCAAGGACTTGATATGAAGCTAAATCCACTACTACTGGTATACGATTTGTTTAGCAGATAGTATCGTACTATTGTCCAACATACTTTGACCAAATATATAGTCAGTATAGGGCGTAATACCGGTTCCTATTGATGCGTCGCCGGCAAGTATGAAACGAAGTTGCTCACGAGATTATATCACTCATTCATGCTGAATTTGTTTTAGCTTTCTTGTTCTATGTGAACTATTTTTTTTACAATGTGCGCAACAGCTAATAGACAATTACATATGCCAAATATCCTTTGACAGTGTGTGGAGTGCAAGATTCTCACAATAGCAGATTTAAGCAAATGTGCTTAAATTTGGTATTCCAACAATCTTACTGTGCTAGATGCCTGAGGACTGTTTGGGAAAAACTGAACCTAAACTTCGCCATTCAACGAAGATTAGATCGCACCTCATTTCCAGTGGTTAGTATGAACGATGTGGAAGCCTTCGGAAGGAAGGGACGAATACGCACCCAGCCTGATCGAAGACAAAACAGATTTGTACTAGGAAATGGGGATCAATCGGATCTTTGCGAAACTGAAATTGCATGTGTTAGATTTTGCATCAAACAGTATACAATTTTAAATACTGTTTATTGCGAAGAACTAATATATATGCAAGTATGTATTAGGTGTTGCGAACCTAGTAACAAATTATTTCAGTTGTGACCAGAAGGATAAACCAAAGGCAGCATGAACGGAAAGTATAATCTCATGCACATTCGTTTTGTGCTTACTGGCGACTCACCAGTAGGAGCCGGTATTACGCCCTTTAACCACTATATATTTTGGTCAAGATTGTGGGATAATAGGACGGTACAATCTCCTAGACGAATGTGTAAACCTGCAGTAGTGAAGCTAGCATCATATAAAGTCTACGACAATGCGACTTCAATGCTAACTCACACTATATAATATATATACCGAGTCTGTTAAGGATACTAACTAATTATATATTATATATATATATATATATATATATATATATATATATATATATATATATATATATATATATATTATAGAGTGAGTTAGCGTTGGAGTCGCATTGTCGAGACTATACGATGTTAGCTATTCTACTGCAGGTTTACACATTCGTCTAGTAGTATATATCGTCCTATTATCCCACATTCCTCACCCAAATATATAGTGGTTAAAGTGTATAATACCGGTTCCTACTGATGAGTCGCCAGTAAGCACGAAACTAATGTACATGAGATTATACTTTCCGTTCATGCTGTCTTTGGTTTATCCTTCTGGTCACAACTGAACTAATTTGTTACTAGGTTCGCAACACCTAATGCATACTTGCATAGTTAAGAAGATGTCATTTGTTATGAGGATGTTCAAACAACACATATTCGACACTTGCATAGCGCTTAGTCAGTATATCGTAATGTCTCCAATAAATTTATAAATTTGATTTCTTTTAATTTTTCTAATTACTTTTAAATTTCACACACTCATGAAATTATGATAATCAAATTATCCTGTTATTTTCATAACTCAACTTCTTCTAATTTACATCCCATTTGTAGATGTTTGCATTTCGTTTCGTGTTGCAACGCTCAATCTGCTCAGGAAATTGCTGATCAAATCAATGGCTGACAGAAAGCTGAAAACACGTGCATTGTCTACTTACCTGATTCATATACTCATTGAAAATCACTTTTGCTATTCTTTTGTTCTGGCATATGTTCTTAATTTATGTCTGGATTTACTTCTTATCCGTAAAGGTGAACAAGAATACGGACCACCTGAAAGCATCATTTCCAGTATTTACTGACTTGCTGACTGTCAGAATAATGAACAAAATGTAAAACTTTAATATATAATGATTTATTGATTGTCTGACTAATTTACAAAAAATCATGCGCAAATACTGGATGATAAAAGTAAAACTCATTGTAAACATACACAAGCACAAATTACAACCCAATTTGGCGTTCATTTGTTCATACGCTTTCTTGCACTGATTTGTATTAAAAGCATTCAAACGTTGAAACTGGCTTTGTATATTGACTAAATAGATTGCAGAAAATTATTCAATTGGTAAACATATAGTGTGTGTAGCCAGTACAATCATAGATTTATTTGTTGACAATAAGAGATATTATTAAATCTGAGGTTTAATTATGCATTGCCAACCACATGCAGTTATACATTTACGCTCAAAGCCATTTATATCATCATGAGAAACAAATCTAAAATGGCCAAACAACCAAACAAACAAAAGATTTAATCAAGGTTGCGATCATGATATAAACACCAGTCCCGTTATATACATACATTTATCAGTACAAACTAAGCTTATTCTAATGTAGAAATTCAGTTCGTCAACTGCACCCGTTTTCTTCATGGGAACTTGTCAAGTACAGTATAGAATTTAACGCAGAAATGGCTCGAAATGTGGAACGTCTCCTTTGGAGTTTGTTGCTTTAAATACTGATTTAAGGGATATTTACTTAGTGCCAAGACTTAATACGCAAATGCGTATACAGTAGGTCTCCGAAACAGACAACGTAAAAAACTCCCATCAATCAATCAATTAATCAATCAATCAATCAATCAATCAATCAATCAATCAATCAATCATAACATCAATAAAACAATGAATGAATGAATCAATCAACCAATCAAGTAATCAATCAATCAACCAATCAAAAAATTAATTAATTTTTCAATCAACCATTGAAACAATCAATCAGTGAATCTAACCATCAATCAATGAACTAACCAATCAACTAACCTATCAATCAATGAATAAACCATGCAGTCATTCAATCAATTAATTAATCAATCTAGCAATCAATTTAGCAATGAAGCAATCAATTAATTAATTAATCAAGCAATCAATTAATTAATCATGCAATTGAATTAAACAACCAATAAACCAATCAATTATTCAATCAAACAATGAAATACTCTTAAAGATGTATGTATTTTCTTAGTGCTGTCCTTCTTGTTGTGGATTTGATCGCATTTTTCTTGTGCGGGACAATTGATAGCACTCATTGGTCGGTAAAATCTTGAACTTCCTTCAAATTCAGATGATGTAATTTTTGGCCTCAATTGATGGGTTCTCACTTGTCCCTTCTTCTTTAAGCCTTCAGTTAGCTGATTGTCTGAAAATGACATTGGATCAAGATTTTCCAATCTTGATCCAACGTCATTTTCAGACAATCAGCTAACTGATGGCTTAAAGAAGAAGGGACAAGTGAGAACCCATCAATTCAGGCCAAAAATTACATCATCTGTATTTGAAGGAAGTTCAATGAAATACTCTGTTAATAAATGAATCAATCAATTAATCAATAAATCACTCAATCAATCAAACAATCAACCAACCAATCAATCAACGAATTCTGCGTGCGGCAGGGTGGTTCAGTGGTTAGATCATCATATTCCGAAGCAGACGTGTCCAAGTTCGAACCCTGTCCGTGGCAAATTCTGGTCAGTACATGATGAGTTCCCAATAAGGACGAAATTTGTTTACTGGATGAATGGCCTTTTCTAGGCTATAAAATTCTTAGTTTATACTGACAGATGTAATTAATTAATGGGTTAGGTTTTTATATCAAGTTCGCAACATTGATTATTGTAAATCTTATCACAGTCTGCGTTTAAATCAATCAAACAATGAGCCAATCAACCAATCAGTCAATCAATCTGTCAATGAATCAAATTATCAATCAGTCATCCAATCAATCAATCAAACAAACAATGAATCAAATAATCAACCAATTAACCAATCAATCCATCAAACGATCATTATATATATATATATATATATATATATATATATATATATATATATATATATATATAATCATCATGCAGAGCTATTCAAAAACCGAAAGTGAATAATGTTTAACTGCCATATAATGACATAAGTGGTTCATAGTTGTATGTGCACTGTAAAAGTACACCAGGTAGCCCATTCCAAGTGATGGATTGTATTCGGAGATTTCCTTCTCTTAGATCGTCTGCCAACCAAGGCTGATGAGCACTATCTGCCCAGGAGCCAGTGCTCAAACTTTCCTTTAGCAGCCGAAACTTGCCCTTCGCGTCTGGCACGCTTGCTCTCATTCCGTCAATACACATTTAACAGTAAAAGTTACCGCGCAGTGAGAAAAAATTTGAGACTTAAAATGAAACAAGATGATAGACCCGGCAAGGTTCAAGCTAACATTCTCCGGCCGTAAGGCCGGAATTGCTTTGGCTACGGGCCATAGATAAATAAACTCAAATTACAATTATTTAAGTAAGACTTCAGCAAGTAGGAGCCGTTTGCGGCCGATTGATGCAAAACTGCGTCCAATTGTTTACACAAGTAGGAGCCGCGGTGCATTTTCTATGTAAATTTGGATGAACTTGCGGTCGATTGATGCAAAACAGCGTCCAATTATTTCATTCGTGGTTTTTACTGAATAAATATATCATATAGAGTGAGTTAGCGTGTAAGTCGCATTTTCGAGACTTTATATGATGTTAGCTTCACTACTATAGGCTTACACATACGTCTAGGAGAGTGTACCGTCCTATTATCCCACATTCCTCACCCAAATATATAGTGGTTAAAGGGCGTAATACCAGCTGCTACTGCTGAGTTGCCAGTAAGCGTGAAACGAATATGCATCAGATTATACTTTCCGTTCATACTCCCCTTTGGTTTATCCTTCCGATTACAACTGAACTAATTTGTTACTAGGTTCGCAACACCTAATACATACTTGTATGTATATTAGCTCTCCGCAACAATCAGCATTTAACTGTTATATATTGAATTCAATGGTGTCATGCTTACCGCGAAATGTGCTAACTGATATCCATCAAGGCCAGAATGTGTGGATTTACTGGAGTAACAGGTGTTCAGAAATTGTTGTAATTCTCAATTTCGGTGAACTATAGCACAAATTGATATCCATCAGGTTGGTATCATGTACCGACTCGGTAAACATAGTGTTAGCACCATGTACCTTTTCGGTACTACAATGTTGGTATGGGTTACTAAGACAATAGCCCTAATGTTAGTATCCTTTACAGACTCGGTGTATATATTATATAGTGTGAGTTAGCGTGGAAATCGCATTTTCGAGACTTTATATGATGTTAGCTTCAATACTGACTGACTTATTGTGTGCTAGATTGATTGATTGTCTAAATTATTTTTTATCTAATTGATTGATTGCATGTGAACTTGTTTGATTGATAAATCGAACAATAAATTTAGTGCAAGTATGTATTATGTGTTGCGAACCTAGTAACAAATTAGTTCAGTTGTGACCAGAAGGATAAACCAAAGACAGCATGATCGGAAAGTATAGTCTCATGCACATTCGTTTCGTGCTTACTGGCGACTCATCAGTAGGAGCCGGTATTACGCCATTTAACCACTATATATTTCTTAGTGTCCATGTTAACCGAATTTAAATATATTTTTAATTACTTTAATAATAGGCAAAGGACTGTGTACTTCTTACGTAACAATACACCCGAATCAATAACTTGGAAAGAAATAAGACGCGAAAAGCAGAATTATTAAATAACCTGTTCCTGAACGATCCCAATATGTACGATTCAAAACACAAATTAGTAGCAAGATTATATTGTGAAGATCAAGATTTTGTAAAAACCGTAACAGTTACAGAATACCGAAACTAAAATTAAGCACAAGTCAGACGTATATATACTGAAAAGTATTTTAACAAGGAATGATCTAGAAAATAAACGGATATTATCTTTTTTAATAATATTTGTTTCAATCAGCCACAGTGGTTTAAATGTGTCAATAATTGTTATTTTAATTTGGTCACAGTAAATCTCTTTCTCTAAAAATCGAAACTAGAGCACGTATTTCATAGATATTGCTGGAATATCCTATGTAAACGATTAAAATTAACAAAATGGAGTTGTCATGACAACCAGAAAATAAATATACAAAACGATTTCCTTTTCATATTAAAATAGTGTATGTGATAGATATCATAAAATGGATATCAGCGATAATCTTTAATTTTCTTGAAAAACTTGAAAGCTGAAAGACGTACGCGAGTGTCTATCGAGAGTACTCTAACTGAATGCGTTTCAATTGGACTCTCACCTATCAACTGGCCTTTGAGTACGATTTTACAGTTTCAAACACACTTTTGGTTTTTTCTGGGCGTGCTCCAAATGATGTCTGTCTGATACCAAAACTATTTGAAATATGTTATGGTTTCAAGGACATTTTAAAGTGGTAAAATTGTGAACATTATATATTTTTTTCTTTAAGTCGCTAATAATTTTGGCCGTATCTTCATTCGAAAGTTATTACTATCCTAAGTAAACGACTATATCATCATTAATATTGTTGTCATCTTCATCAACATCTTCAATGATATTAGTTTTCATTGCAATTATCACCAAATTAGTATCGTTATATACCACCTGCACATTGTGGATATAAATCACGGCTGTAAATTGCGCATCGCATATACACTGACAAAAGACTAATAATAGTCATCAAAAAGGCCCAATTGGTCAAAATTTTAGACGTCTAGAGTTTTTGTTCACATAACGTATTATAAATATCATCAAAAATACCTCTCGATCATAAACACAATAACAAATTGCTCAAATTTAAATGACACCATATATAGGTATATATATATATATATATATATATATATATATATATATATATATATATATATATATATATATATATATATATGGGTTTCAGGAAAGTTATAAGTATCTCCACATGTAAAACATTCGGAGCCACTAAATATTAGGTAAAAATGGAAATCTCGTTATGATTAACTTCCAGCTGTTATGTTGATAAATATTCCGAAGTGTGTGTGCATTGGTGTCTACCATGTCTCGATGTTGGAAACTATTTTTGGATTTTATTAACGATTTTTTTCATAAATACCGTCGGCAGACACAGAATCATCAAATCTTCCACTATCGAATAAACTATATAAGCTTCTCTATTTTTATATATAAAACTATCTGTCTCTCTGTCCATAGGTCTGTATCTCTTTATATATCTCGTTATTTAACTTACTTCCTATCTATCCACCTAGCTATGTATCCATATTTCGACCTTATTGCTCTTCTGTCTATCTACGTATCGTTCTATCCGTCGATGTATATCTCTGCATATATTTATCTAACTGTCTATTTATGTATATGTATGTACATATATTAATCAATCTATTTATCCCTATATCCGTCTTTATATTTATCAACCTATCCACCAAGCTATCTCTCTATATATGCCAATATTTATCATATATACATCTATATATGTTTCGTTTATCTATCCTATAATTCAACTGTCATACTTATCTATCTCACAAACCGTCGATCCATTATCTGTTTTTTTTATTTAGCCATCTACCTTTATATTTACTTTAAAAATACATCCATATATTTACCTATAACGTTGAACACTTCGGTCCCAACCAATATTTACATGGTTCGCCATGCTGTAGTCTAAACAATACAAAGATTAGTTTATACTGAAATATGTATGTACTTAATAGGTCCGCTATTTATATCAACTTCGCAACCTTGATTATAGTAATTATTATCACCGCCTGCGCAACCAATGTTCGCTTAATTATATAAATATTCATTTCAATACCACTTACCCCTCTAGTGTGGTGCCTGTTAAGTAATGATATTGGAGATGTTTAGTTGGAATTTTGGGTCTAAACGGATGCCATATTATCTCCAACTAAAATGAAAAAAAACTTACCGGGTTACATTAGTTAGTATATGACTGAAAATTGAGTCTAGTATGCGGCAGGGTAGCTCAGTGGTTAGAGCACCAGATTCCGAAGCAAACTTGCCCAGGTTCGAGCCATGTCCGAGGCAAATTCTGGCCAATACCTAATGAGTTCCCAATAAAGACGAAACCGGTCTACTGGATGAACTGTTTTTTCTACACTATACGAATCTTAGTTTATGGCATATGGAAATTTCTTAAAATAGCCTTAACTTCGAAAAACTAAGTGACTATGTTAATACAATAGTCTAATAAATTTCTGGTAGTCAAGTATGTATAAGGTGTTGCGAACCTAGTAACAAATTAGTTCAGTTCTGACCAGAAGGATAAACCAAAGACAGCATGAACGGAAGGTATAGTCTCATGGAAATTCGTTTCGTGCTTACTGGTGACACATGAGTAGGAGGCGGTATTACGTCCTTTAACCACTATATATTTGAGTGAGGAACGAGGGATAATAGGACGATACAAATTCTTCACCCAAATATATAGTGGTTAAAGGACGTAATACCGGTTCCTACTGATGAGTCTCCAGTTATACTTGAGATTATACTTTCCATTCATGCTGTCTTTGGTTTCTCCTTCTGGTCACAAATGAACTAATTTGTTACTAGGTTCGCAACACCTAATACATACTTGCATATATATTAGTTTTCGGCAACAAACAGCATTTAACAATTACCTGTATTGATACTAACACCGGAAGAATTACAGTTGGTTGTTTCCTAACATATATTGCGGAAGCCTTTAGAGGCTGCCATCTTCAGCTCACCAATTATCAAAAGTTTTGACAGGGCAGCTAATGAAGCTAGACTCATAGGACACGAACTCTCATCATAATGCAAAAGTTAGCCGTTGTGAAGATTTAAAATATAGAATAGGTTACGAAATATTTTCCAATGACATCGCAAAACATATATATAGGCAATACAATTTTAACAATAATTGATTGCGCGGGTGGTGGCAACAATTCTTTAAATCAAGTTTGCGAGCTTGAAGTAAACAAAAAAACATACCATTCGAATTTTTTACATTAGTCGGATGAAAACCAATTTAAATTCTATCTACATCTTGGAATTTACTTGAAACATATTATTTATTATATTATAACAGAAACAGTTTTATGATATCTAAAATTACGCACTTGCTAATATGTTCAGTTTTATGTTACTGACAGAGCGTGGTTGGGCGCTGTCTGATTATTTATCTTTTGGAGCGAGACAAAATCTGAAGCAATGTAGATAATGGGATTGGTGTTTACTTCAAGCTCGCAAACTTGATTTAAAGAATTTTAACCACCACCCGCGCAATCAATTATTGTTAAATTGTATTGCCTATATATGAATATGTAGTGAAAGCTGCAAACAGTTAATGTTCGTGACTGCATAGAAATTGTGCAGTCGACAATTCCAGTCAAGTTCAATGTATGCGAGACTGCTAGAGGTGAGGGTTGCATATCTAAATTTGATTTCCATATATATTCAATGCGGTTTGATCCTCGATAGTCAGTTTGCCGTCGTACTCTGATGATGATCATGGAAGGTCGAAACGCGTCAGTGCGTTGCAGCTGGCGGTAGTTTTGTTATGTTGTTCGATGACTGGTTAAATACAATGGGTTTGGTGTTTACTTCAAGCTCGCAAACTTGATTTAAAGAATATAGACATATGTAATACAATTAAACAAACAATGATTACGTGGGTGGTGGCAACAATTATTCAAATCAAGTTTGCCAGCTACAGGTAAACACCAATCCCATTGTATTTAACTAGTTGAAGACCAATATATTGCCTCGATTGGCGGTAGTTTGGCTATGTTGGTCGACGACTGGTTAAATACAATGGGATTGGTGTTTACTTCAAGCTCACCAACTTGATTTGAATAAAGCCGTGCGTGTTTAAATGACAACAATCATACGAGATTAAGCAATCCCTAGAGCCGCTAATTAAGATTTCTCTTCGCAAGTATATCGAATTTTAGCGATGCAACACTACAAATTAAAGCACATACTTTATGCAAATTAGTAAGGATAAATATATATAAGAAGTTAAACTTTATAGTGCGCTTGTGAAATAGACCTGATTCTTACAGATGAGTAACTCTTAGGGATGAAGCAAAAACAACTTTAAAAGCTCCAGATATACACAAATTCTGTTTTTTTAACAAAATACATAACATAGCATAGCTACCTTTCATAAGCATTATTAGTTCAGGATGGAAAGATGGCTATTGAGGACAAAACCACTACGCATATATAAAGTGTGGACATGACGATTCTCACGCGTATTAATCTCGCGTACATCGAAGTTGACAGGAAATTTCGACTGCACAATATCTATGCCATTAAAAATAAATTGTTTTCTTTGTGTGCGCCACACTGCATAGGTTTTAAAATCAAACAGTCACTGATGGCCAGGTGGTCATATCAATTCTTTAAATTAAGTTTGCGAACTTGAAATAAACGCAAATCCTACATAATTTTCTGTCACACAAAATACGTGCTTTGACTTTCTGTATTTCTCTTCTAAGCACGACAGAAAACTGACTAATGAGCATCTTCAGCAGCTAAATTTGCCCTTGAGCTCTGATGATGATTATGGAAGGTCGCAACTAACCAGTAAGTGTGACTGGCGGTAGTTTTGCTAAATTGTGCGATCGGTTAAATAAGATGGAATAATTGTTTATCCAATGTTTGAAACCTTGGTTCAAGGATTATTATCACTACCTGCGGAATAAATGATTGTTTATCTGTCCAATTGCCTTCTTTTCAAACTATAATTGGCTTAATCACTAATTTCTCAATGAAGTAAGCGAAGATTTATTTGCGATGTCTATAAAATAATTCATGAATATAGTCACGCTCAATTACGAGACCTGTATCGATGACAGTGATTTGTGCTTTAGTTGGGCATAGGCATAAATCAGTACGAATTTTTAAACTTTTATTGTACGAGATTCAGCGTTTAATCTAGAATATTAGGTGTAGTTTATTAAAATCAGTAGCTTAAATAAAAAATGAGAAACATCACTCAGACAAAAATTGCTTCTTAATCATGAATAGTGCTCACTTTGCTTTTCGGGCAGCTAGTCAACATGAATATTAAAGGACAGATGACGTAGGGAGAGAAAGAGAGAGAGAGAGAGAGAGAGAGATCAGCTGAATTTATAAGAAAACAATAATGTTACGATTAAGATGCTTATGGAGACTATGGTTTAAGCCCTGTCATGGCACTCGTGAACAACATCCTCAGTGTGGTCATCATTCGCAACACTATCATCGCATCTTAAACGTCGTCTGCATGAAAAGCACAGTTTCATTTTCTAATCTAGCCCCAAACTAAGTGCATTATACCAGTTTGCTAACATCTGTTCAACGAGAAATAAGATAGTTGAGTATACCTTACCAACCATGGTTACCTTTGTTTGACAATATACAAGACGAGTGTAGATTTCATCATTTATTCATGAGATTATGCACTGTTTGGGCTAGACTGGATGAAGTGCGCGTACATCATGAACTTCACATTGTGCTCAAGTTTATAATCGTCTTAGGTATACTCAGAGTAAGCGATGGCACTGCGTGAATTATTCATGTGACTTAGCAAGCATGACCAATTTTTTCCGTTGTGAGGAGTTCGTTAAATGGCCCCGTAATTTTTATCCACAATTGCCAATGCAAATCAGACTTGAAGAATTTGTTATTTGACGAACGAATAGTTATATATATATATATATATATATATATATATATATATATATATAACTTATTTATAATTATGCATATATATATATGTATGCATGTATATATACTTTATATATATGTATATATATGTATATATATGTATATATATATATATATATATACACTTTACTTTATATATTACTTTACTTTACTTCATAATAAACATTATATGAGGTAGCAAAAGCATTCATCCAGTAAATGGGTTTCGCCCTTATGGAGAACTCTTCAAATGTTGCCTGGAATTTTCCGGGGACGGGGCTCGAACCTGGGAACAGTTGCCTCGGAGCCTGGGTCTCTATCCAGTGCGAAAAATCTACTACCTACTACATGCAATTTTAAATCGTATTATAACTTATGTTTTTCGTTAGATTTACCACCGCCTAATCATTACCTATTTATTTTAGTGAAATATCGTAATCGTAAGCATTTCTTTTGTGCATTCATTACATGTAATTAACAGTTCATTATCTGTCATAAAATAATCTGTGAAAAGTTATTCTAGCATAATTAATAAAACGTATTCATTAATGACGTTAGTCGGGGACATCAATCTGAAATTTGCCTCCATCTCATTCGACGTAAGTGAGCACGGCGACCGAAACCTGTTTTACGCATTTCTTCAGGTCATTTATTTATGTTATGCGTGTAACTGAAGTTAATGTAAACTGCGCCATCTTTTTTTAATGTCTTTGTAAAAGTGACTTTTACTGTTTTACTGTGCTAGAACTTCAAAGATTTTCGCACTGCTTGAGCAATACTAATTGCACAGGTCTGTACGAACAAGGTATTAAAAAAATAAATAAATGTATTTTTTTCTTCTCTGTTTGTGTATGTCCGTGTGCTCGTATTTGTGATTTGTAACAAACATGTCACAAGGCGCTGGATAGTAAGTATTTCTTCAAGAATTTCATAACTAATTGGCTAAAAATAGATTTTTTTTCATTTTTCATAAAAACGCTGTAGTATTTCTATGCTGTCACCTTTCTGCTTAAATGTGTGTTAGCCTCACACTCTACCTGTCCATCTTCATGGTATTTGACGAGCATCGACCCCTTCCAACGCACAATACGCACACATAGACACACATCATTTTTGACCAAAAATTGTGATCTGTTCACATTCTGAATGTAAAATCAAGTAAACAAGTTGAGAAAGGTCACTTTAACTGAGTCAACTCATCGACTCATAGATTTGACGCCTTTACCTGACTTGACCTGACATAAGTATCAAAATTTTTAACATTTTAATTTAAAACAGGAAGTTCCCATTCAAAACCGTTGCAAAAGTCTATTTATTATTTAAATCAAGTTTGCGCATTTAAGATAATTATCAATTCCAATGTATCTAATATATCGCATAAAAATCGTCAGTCACCGAAAATAATGTTTTTCGATCTTCTTTCACCAAGGACGCATAAATGAGTACGAGTGACTGACGTTAATATTTTTATGCTGAACGGTTGGTTATATGCAATAGGATTTACGCCTATTCGATGCTCGAAATCTGGTTTTAAAGAATCGTTACAACCGTACGCCCAATCCTAGAATAACCTATGGCGAAACCTGTAGTTATTTTGTTTTTGTAACTGAACAGATATTGCACATCCGAAATGTATTGCCAAGTATTATGCGTAGAGGAATACTTTGCACGAGCGAAATATATCTGATTTTCATTATCTTTTATATGCAATGCGGTTTAATTCTCACTACGCATTGTACAGTCGTACTATGATGACGAACATGGAAGATCTAGAGCCTCAGTACGTGTGAATGTCCATAGTTTTTCTATGATTTGCGACTAGCCTGATAAAATGGGATTGTTTTAATCCAAAATTCGCAAACAAGCTACAAAACATTATTATTATCACATGCATAAGCAATGACTTTGCATGAAAAATGAATTTATTAAATGAAAATTGTTTTCACGGACGGTGATAAAAGTTATTGAAATCAATGTTGCGAACCTGATATAAAAACAAATCCTTATTATATATATATAT
>JAQBSW010011055.1:0-21641 GCA_029291075.1 Eudiplozoon nipponicum | reverse complement strand
AATTACTTCATTCAGGAAAGTACGTGTAAAAATTGGTCTGGCGTTTGCAAATAGGACTTGACAATATTATTTTAGTGTCACTTGAATGACTGATACAAGTGCCGCTAATTATGTGTAACAGATATTTTCTGTCTTAAGCAAACCTGACCAATTATGTTAATACACTTATCAGATTTTTATATGAAGATCAAAACCTTGATTAATGTAATTAAGCGAACATTTGTTGTTATCACCGCCAGCGCAACCAATGTTCGTTTAATCTAGTTGCTATACGTAAAGTAGTATTCAAGCTTTTCTTATAAATAGCTTGGTAAATGGCATTTAAGAATACTTTGTTAACTGTTATGTTTTTTGTCGTTAAATAATGAGTGAATTTCTGATAAAAAGGACCGGTAATGGCTACCTAAATAATGAGAAAATAAATTGACCGCTGATAGCATCGATAATTCGAATTAGTTCATAAGACGTTTAAATAGTTTAACTAATGTGCCAGTCGAAATATGGAGTTGGACAATGAAAAATGGCGGAAAACTTACAAATCGTGTTAAAACTGATATTTTACGTAAAACCGTCACGCGAAATAAACATTTCAAATTTATCTAGTTATTCATCTTTGAGTGTCTTTTTCTATTAAAAATTTTGGTCTCTATCTATCCGTCTATCAAATTGTCTTTCCATCTACTTTCCTATTTACAATTCTTGAAATATTTGCATATGCATTAATGAAGTTATTTGTATCGACCAATTTGTCTTTTGTCTATTAACCGTTTTCCTTTACCTTATTCTCTGTATATTTTATCATATATATTATCTTTCTACATATATATCTATTGGTCCATTTATATGTATATCAGCCTTTCTGATATATCTGTATATCTAAATATTTTTCATTATTTTCTTATACATATATATATATATATATATATATATATATATATATATATATATTCTTATTATTAGGAAAACACAAATAACAAAGTGGATAAAGGCCATTTATTTCGTGAGTACTAATCATCTCTTATACAATCATACATATTTATACATTTTGGGTTTTCAATTGATTATACTAGTGGTAACAAATCTGACTCGTTTTTACTTCTGTTTCTTGTTTTGGCTAGTTGGTAAGTGTGTATACGTTTGTGTTTTTGTGTATGCGTGCTTGTATGTAAATGTCATTCTCGCAGTATTGCAAAGTGATGTCTGAGATCTGGTCATTATTGTTTTGATAGCTTGAGAATTAACCATTTGTGCACATTGTTCACTGTTACATATACAAGTGCTATTTTTCCCAGTATAGTTGATCGTTTCACCTCGTTGCACAAAGTTTTCACGTAGTAACAACGCCAGTGTTGATTGCAGTGTTAAATGCTTACATTGTTTGGAGACTTCTGTCATCGTATGCCCCTCTGTTATTTCCTTCCAGTCAATTCACTTTGTTATTAATGTGTTTTCTTCCAGGTAAAGTATATATGTAATATTTGAAACCAATGGACGCAATAAGATATATATATATATATATATATATATATATATATATATATATATATATATATATATATATATATATATATATACTATATATATATATGAAAAATAACTAAGATAATTTTCCCAGTGTTAATTTTAATGTCACATTTAGTACAAATATAATCATGAGGTTGGATGCCAAAGATCAATTGCCAATTCTCTCCAAATCATTCATAGTCTACAAATTCTCATGTATGTGCGGTAGAACATATATCGGACGTACGAAGAAGCAATTGATAAACAGAATCCAGCAACATTTACCACAGAAATTGATTAACAAAGGCTTGGCACCGTCAGGAAAATCAGCTATTTCCGATCATATATTGGAATCGGGGCACCCAGTCAATTCGACCAATTTATCAATTCCACATAAAGCAAAATCAGAAAAATTATTATTAATTTATGAAGACCTTTTATATAAAACAACAAGCACCTGGCCTAAATATTCAAAAGCTTCATCAAAATGATATTCTAATCGACTGGCCACGATAAAAAAAATTCAACAACAATTTACTAGTATCCAGGCGAGACCAGACACGCCCTCAACTAGACTCAACAAAAATTCAATTGGATTGGCAATAAACTGAAGAAGAAAATACAGATTCACATAGAGTGACACAAATTTTCCACACAATATGAGCGTTAAACACTGAAATCCACACTGCAATCCACACTAGCGCTGTTGCCAAATGAAGAACACAAATTTGCGCAAAATTGTGTAACGAAAGACTAAACTCGGAAAAATAGCACTAGTACACATAACAGCGAACAATTCGAAGAGGGTTAATTCTCAAGCCATCAATACAATAATGACCAGATCTCAGACATCACTTTGAATACAGTTAGAAGGACCTTTACATGCAACCAGACACACACACAGACACAAACGAATACACACCTACAAATTAGCCAAAACACGAAATAGAAAACCGAGTCATATTTGTTGCCACCCACATATTCAAATGAAAACCCAGAATGTATATAAATGAAAAATTGTAGAGCGATATTTATTAATCTCAATAAATGGCCCTTTGTCCACTTTTGTTATTAATGTTTTTCTTCGAATTAGAAATACACTATGTAGGAAATGGACATAATAAAGATATATATATATATATATATATATATATATATATATATAAATGTGTGTGTGTGTGTGTTTG
The DNA here is from genome assembly GCA_029291075.1 of Eudiplozoon nipponicum. Classification (NCBI taxonomy): domain Eukaryota; kingdom Metazoa; phylum Platyhelminthes; class Monogenea; order Mazocraeidea; family Diplozoidae; genus Eudiplozoon; species Eudiplozoon nipponicum. The sequence continues at coordinate 18,951 of JAQBSW010011055.1, read as the reverse complement.
TTGTGTGTCTCTATGTAAATTTATTTTAACGTCTGCTGTATGGGTTTCTGTTTCATTACTTCTAGGTTGCTTCATATTAACTTCCAAATAATTCGGAGATTCCACTATCTCTTGATCTAGTAAATTCTTCTTAATTAAATCTTAACATATGCCTTGTTATATATTTATCCTACTCTCAAATATGCTCAATTTACTCTCAAAAATTGTTTCCTTTTCTTTACCAAATGGCCTTTCTGCTAATATATTTATGCCAGTTTAGCCTTTTTGTTTAGCAATTAATTTTTTTAAGATTAATATTTGGTTTATTTTTTGAATTTAATTTATCTCTCTCACACAAACACACAAAAGTTTTTTCTTTCAGCTACCGGTATTTATCTGCAATCATTTACATTTTTTGCTCATTATTTTAGCTAAAATTTCATTCAAATGCATTTTTTCCCTGCCTATCTCTCTTACGTAACACGATTTTCTTGTCATATTGTGCTTAATGTTTTTTACTTAAGAGAGCATTTTTTGCGAGTTTGGTGAGAAAAATGATTTAAATCACAGTTGCGATTTTGATGTAAACATCAGTCTCATTATTTGTATATTTATTGCGGCTAATGCTGCCTTAACTAACATAATTTTTACTCACTAGCATTTCAGTCCATTTGCTATAATCAAGGTTGCGGTCTTGATACAAACATTTGACCAATTAAGTACATATAATTGTTTGTATAAACTAAGTATTGTATAATGTAGCAAAGGCAATTAATCCAGTAAGTATGTATTAGGTGTTGCGAACCTAGTAACAAATTAGTTCAGTTGTGACCAAAAGGATAAACCAAAGACAGCATGGACGGAAAGTATAATCTCATGCACATTCGTTTCGTGCATGTACCCACTCGGTAACAATAGTATTAGTACCATGTAAGTCTTCGGTACTACAATGTTGGTATCGGTTACTAACACAATAGCTATAGTGTTAGTATCCTTTACAGAATCGGTATATATATTATATAGAGTGAGTTAGCTGGAAGTCGTATTTTCGATACTTTATATGATGTTAGCCTCACTAATATAGGTTTACACATTCGTCTAGGAGATCATACCGTCTTATTATCCCACATTCTCAACCAAATATAGGTTAAGGGCGTAATACCGGCTCCTACTGATGAGTCGCCAGTAAGCACGAAACGAATGTGCATGAGATTATACTTTCCGTTCATGCTGATTGACGATCTCTTGGTCGCACCGAAATATATTTGGTTACTAGTACGCAACACCTAATACTATTTATTATATTAATTCTTCGCATCAAACAGTATATTTAATTCATCCAGAAGACCGGTTTCGTCATCATCATCACGTACTGGCCAGAATTTCTCTGCGCGTTGGCTCGTATATAGTATATATATATAGTATATATATATATATATATATATATATATATGTATATATGTATATATATATATATATATATATATGGTGCATTGTGCTGATCCTGCTAGTCAGTTTGTTGCCATGCTTTGTTGATGGACGTTGAAGGTCGATGCGCGTTAGTACGTATGATTGACGGTATCTTTTGCTATGCTTTGCGATTGTTTAGATTCATTTGCATAGGTATTTCTTTCAAAAGCGCAAACTTGATTTTTTATTTAAGGAATAGCTCGACTAATGTTAATACTGATAGTTCCACAGTGTACGTTATACCTTTCATATAGTTTCCCAAATACAAATTTTCTTGGCGAATTATAAACTTTTATAAAGAAGTATATGTACATGACTCTGCAATAAATAAGGAAATCAAAAAAATATTTTTCTTTAGCAGTTGATGCTTGAAATGTAATAATATTTTCAAATGTCTTAGAGCAGATATTCTGTGGGAACTAAATTCTGCTGTTTAATTTATTAGCAATGAGTTATGTCTGAACTTAATGGAAATGTTAGTATTAAAATGAGTCAACCGAATGTGGTAGTTGATAACAGAGACACATAGGTTAATATTTGTATAATTACACGAACATTGGTAGCATGAACTGTAATAACAATTTCATTGTAATCAAGGTTAAGATCTTGATATAAACGCCTGACCCATTATGTCCATACATCTGTCAGTATAAACTAAGCAGGAAATTCATCCAGTAGACCGGTTTCGTCCTTAATGGGAACTCAACACGTACTGGCCTGAATTTGCTGCGAACAGGGCTCGAACCTGGACACGTCTGATTCGAAATCTAGTGCTCTAACCACTGAGCCACCCTGCCTCACCCTGCTGCAAATTCTGAACAGTACGCGATGGGTTCGCAATAAGGACAAAAACGGTCTACTGGATGAATTGGCCTTTCCACACTATACAATACTTAGTTTATACTGACAAATTTATGTATATAATGGGTCAGGTGTTTATATCAAGATTACAACTTTGATTAAAATGTAGAATAATATTTCAACTAGTCGCGTTATGTAAATACAAACGATTTTGATTTAATAGAGTAACTAGTCGACAATGCGCGGAATAATGCATAAAACTAGATGCAATTGATGCACAATAAGAAATTAGCAATGCTAGGTATATATAGATCATTACTGAATACGTTACACATATGAAATCGTCCAAAAGGATTGCTATTCTTTAATATATGAATCTAAGTTCTATCCAACTGGATTTGCCCAATCGCAGTCGTAATATCTTGTATCTAGCTGAGCAGTCTTTTAAAAATAAAATCCTTTAGGATGCAGTCAAAATAGAAAAAATAAAATTTGAATTCGATTAAGTAACGATGTTAGTGACATGCGGAGATGAAAACTTTTTTTTAAAAATAAAATAGCTAAACTGTATTAAGGCTTATAAAAGTAGTGCCACTCTTCTGATGAGTCAGTCTAATTCTAATTTAAAAAATTATGAACACTTTAAAGGTGTAAAAAGATAATTGGTGCAATACTCATATTGAATAATTATCTGATCTATGTTGTGACTAATAGATGATGATTCTCAGTTCTTCTTCGGGTGTTGAGACAGCTTTCAACAGAATTGTCAAATTTATAATTGATGGATTGCATTGGAAAATAGAAATTGTAATTAACAAAGTGTATCGTGACAATAAGTGGACTCTGCAGTTTACAGTAATATATATTTGTGATGGAAATGAATTATTTCATAAGAACAATTTTACAATTAAATAAGCAAAGATTGCGCGCGTGGTAAAAAAAAATTTTAAGTCAATGTTTCACGCTTGGTTTAAATACCAATTCTATAATATATAAATTTGTCAGTATAGTCTAAACATTGTATAATGTAGCAAAGGAAAGTCATAAATTAGACCGGTTTTGTCCATATTAGGAACCTTTCAATAATTGTCCCGAATGTGGCCGCGGTTAGTGCTCAAACCAAGGCACGTTTATTTCGGAGTCGGTGAGTCTATCCACTGCGCAACTCTGTCGTGCACTACACACAGTTTTCAATTATATACTAACTTACGTTTATGGTTAGCATTTCTGTCAAGCGGAGTCCTTGTGGCAGCTGTTTAAACCTAAGGTTCCAACTAACCTCCACGATCTCTCATTATAAAACAGACCCCACATACCTGTAGAATTGGTGTTGATTTAAAGCTTTTTAAGATTAAAGAATCATTGCTTGAGCGGGTGGTGATAGCGACAATTTTATTCAAGCTTGTATGCCTGATTTAAACACCAATCCTATTATTTCATAACTAATATTTGTTTTTTCTGTCTTTTGATTCTCTGTTTATTCAAAGCTTCCATAGAAATGAATAGATCGATATCTATTTATTCCATATTAAGCAACTACACGGGCATAAAAAAAATTTCTGAAGAAATTTTTATTTTAAATCTTAATGAAGCTGATCTAGATGAAACTATAAAAGACTATTACGCGGTGGTTTTTATTTGAACCTTATTTATGCCCTTAATGGATATTTCGTGTGTCAAACACATGCCATAGAGGCTGGAATTACTGGCTGATTGAGTAATTAGTAAAGGCTTTGGCAATTCGTCATGCAGCTGCAATTCTATATTGTTATTTCAAACGATTTATCGTTTTCAAAACTCATATTCAATCTCAACTTGTTAATTTTTGGGAAACAGAATAGTGACTATTCTTGCCACATCGTAATGGTAAAGAAATTGTATGGTAGTTTGTGTGTTACAAGTCTAAGCATCACCGGTGTTCCTTCGTATTCCTGATGAATTTCCCCACGGAGACGAATTTGTGAGTAGTAGAAAGATACTCATTAAAAATAAAGTCCTATGAATTTTACAATTAATTATTCATCGATTGCACGGATGGTGATAACAATTCTTTAACTCATGTTCGTGGGTTTCAGATAAACACCAATCCCATTGTATTTAACAAGTCGAGCAATATAATTGTAATTGACGGTGGTCTTGTTATATTGTTCGACTGGTAAAATACGGTGGGACTGGTGTTTATTTTAAACTCGAAAACGTTATTTAAAGAATTGTTATCACCACCCGCGCAATCGATGATTTATTAATCAATGAAGTTTGAGTCCTATCTACAACGAGTGTTTTAATTCAATTATTTTTTTCATCAATTTACCTTATCAAGCAATCGTTTATTGCGCGAAGGATGAGGACAGTTAATAAAAGTAGGATTTCGAGATTGAGATAAACACCAAACAAATCGTAGCCAACCAAACGCAGAAGGTAACAATGCGTTTCCAATTTCTGTGATCATCAGAAAACACGAAACCCGCACTAACGAGGGTCAAATCGCAATGCATATATGAAGAATAGAAAATCAGGTATGCAGGTCTCACTCATAATAGTCTCACGTGTATTGTACTTGACTAGAAATTGCGGCTGTGCAATTTACACACGTTCACTTACTTAACGTTTGTGCGAATTTCGCCACATGCTATAGTTATATGGTTAAGCAATCACTGATTGCACGAATGGAAAAATAATTGCGGTTTACATCTCTCGTTAGCCAGTTTGCAGTCATGCTCCGACTATGCCACCGCAAAGCAGAATAACGTAAATACGTGTCACTGACGATAGCTTTGTTATGTTGTGCGACTGGTTATAAAAGCGAAATTGTCCCTTATCTCGAGAGCAAAATCTTTATTCATAGTATTCTTTTCACCACTCGCGAAATCAGTGATTTCTTAATTGTATATATATATATATATATATATATATATATATATATATATATATATATATATATATATATATATACACGTATGGTGAAGCTGTAGCCATAATATGATATAGTGGTAAGGACTACGATGATGTTGTGCAGGCGACATTTGAAGTCAGGTACAATGTGTTCGAGTCTACTGGAGGTGTGTGTTTATGACGTGATATAGTGAAATCCGCAAGGAAGCTGTATTGCTGATGTCGTCTTGCCCGAATGCTAACTTGGCCATAATTGTGTTGTGGAGAGGTTTAATTGGCTTCATTTCTGTAAGTTATCCTGATAAATTTACTCATAGTAGCAAGGTATTTCTTCTCTCTCTGCCTCTCTCTGCCTCTCTCTCTCTCTCGCAAATCTCACTAATAATGAGTCTAAATTCACTTACAAAATTTTTTTTACTCCTTATTGTTGTATGACAGTGAAACATTGGTCACTTTTGACTTTTGTGTGGCTGGACATGATAATGATGATGAGAGGTGTGTGTCTCAGATCTGATATTGCGAAACTTATGTGCATTGCAGCTTGATCCTCACTATTGTGTTGGCCGTCGTGCTCTGATGATGACCATAGCAGTTTGAAGCGCGTTAGCACGTGCGACTTTAGTTTTTGTTTCTTTACTGTGCGACTAATTAAATAAAGTTGTATTGCTGTTTACGTGAATTTTGCAAACTTGTTATAAAACAATTTTTATCCCCACTTGTGCCGCCAATGATTTCTGAATTGTATCACCTTCATACAGCTGGCGAAAGCTGCAAGTCTACTATGTGATTGATTGCAATTACATGTTGTCTATAACAGAAAAATAGATCGCACCTTTCTAACTGGGCTGTAAGATTTAGAATCAGATTTTTCCTTTATTTGATTGGTCTGCTACTTCAAGGTCGGTTTGCAACATCTGCCTGGAGCATCTGGTTCTGAGATTCCTTAGGCAAAATATTCTTCGCCAGCCCTCCTTTTAGATACGCTTGTGTCATTACGTCACTGTAGCAAGTAACATTCAGTAAAAACTGCGCAGTGTAATTAATACAAGGCTTTATTTGAGGTAGGGTGACTGTATTCGTACTAACCAAACTTGATACCGTTGCCAACACGAATAAAGAAAGCCCGTCATTCATCAAGCCGACAATTGAATTGCCTTTTTCACAGTTAGTTTATATTCACATATATATGTGCGTAATCGGTAAGGTGTTTATATCAAGATCGTAACCTTTATTAAAATGTTAGCCGAAAACTTGTTTGACTTTGGTCAAATCTTGTCTAAACCGTGTAGTGACGTCTCAATGTTAAATCCTTTTTCTATTATGTCATGCAAATTTATCTGGTATTTATCATGAACGATTGATTAGCAATGAAATTTGTACGTTTGAAAATATCTTTTTGCGATAATTAAGTGCAGTCTTTAGTAATAAAAGTGCAGCATCTCATTACTCAGTTGCAAATTGTCTGCTGTATCTTGTGTGCAATTATGCAAATTTTCCAACATCTTCATTCACAAATGATGTGTGTGTTGAGAATGAGGGGAATGCGGTAATTGTCATCAGTAGGCATGCAACGCATGTGTACATGCAGTTCTAATTCCTGTACAGACTGACTTTGACATATTCTTCTTTTTCTATTTGGACTATCTTGCTACTAAGTACGCGCTTTCTATTAGATAATTGTGTATATATATATATATATATATATATATATATATATATATATATATGTGTGTGTGTGTGTGTATAGGTCTCGCAACCAGGACTATATTTGATTATGCATTTAGTCCAAGCTGACCTCTCAACAAGATCAGACCTTCTACAGTTTGAACTAAATAAGATTGAAAAAGTAACTTCCACTGAACTAGTTGAAGATCAATAAAAACAACGAGTAGCTCATTGTACGTGTGGATTTGAGAACAATTCTCTGTTATCATTCAAATAAGTGTTAGGTTTTGTGGTACCGAATGACGAAACGTCCCGCGAAATCAATTATTGTTTAATTGTATTGTCTATATATATGTGTGTGTGGCAAAAGCTGCAAACAGTTAATGTTCGTGACTCCATAGAAATTGTGCAGGCGACATTTCCAGTCACGTACAATTTATGCAAGACTACTAGATGTGAGAGCCGCATATCTAATTTTGCTTTCCATGTATATGCAATGCGATTTGATCCTCGGTAGTCAGTTTGCCATCGTACTCTGGTGATGATCATGGAAGTGCGTTGCGACTGGCGGTAGGTTTGTTATTTTGTTCGACGACTGTTAAATACAATAGGATTGGTGTTTACTTCAAGCTTGCAAACTCAATTTAAAGAATTGGTACCACGTCCCGTGCAATCAATTCTTGTTTAACACTGGCTTAATTCTGATAATTGAGTATGAAACAGCGTCGAACCTAACGAATTACCTGAATTGTACGCGCAGATCCGAGTGCTCTTTCTGCCCAGAGGAATTTGAGCGCGATGAAATTTTGTAGCGCAGTTCGCAAGTCACTTGGAAAATCTCCAGCCGTTTGCAAACAACGTAGTTAACGATAAAAGGGCCTCTTAAATTTATTACCAAATTGACATCCAAATTCCTACCTTAATGAATTGACAGAGGCTTTATGTCTCATTATGGAATAAAAATCCGCTGATGTCAAGTTTCTCTCTTATAAATTTTTAACGTTCGGTGCAATAGATGTTCAGAAGGATCGCACTAGTTAAATGCCGCAATCTGGTGAGAGGAATACGTTTCTAGTGTGAGGATGAGTGTCGCTTTAGTTCAGTACCACAAAATGGTGACACTAGAATACCAGTCAAATAGCGTGTTATAAAAGAGAGTCACTGCTATTATCCTCCAAAGGATTCGCGATGAGCGAGATAAACGAATTAAGCATAATTAAGTAGGATTTCGACTGGTAATTGGATGCGTGGACTAAATTCATGCACGTGGCTACACACTTGAGTTGAGCCACCGATACTAGTTGCGTACCAATATCGCTTTAATAGACTGCTTGGCCGCTTTCGAGAGATTTTATCGCCATACTGTTTCGATAGATGGACTCCTGATTTAATAACACATCGTGCATAAATCCTTAGAGAATAATAAAGAAGCATATCAGTTGCCTTAATTCAGCACCCCCGACCTGTCAAAGATGCATAATTGCGCAAATTTAAGACCGTGAGGATTAGACACATTGAAAACCGCAATCTAATATAAAGTATGTGCATCTAAATATAAGTAACGGTATGTAGTGTGAGTTCACATATGCACCTGTTCATGCTACCTACTTCTATAATTACCTTTCAAAAGTGTAGCAAAATCGCGAATTTTACATTTAATTCAACTACAATAATACTCAATTTCCTGTTGACCAAATCCCATCTTATGTGCAGTAGGCATGTTGGTATGGTTGATAAAGTGGTCAAAGGAATAAGGTATTGCGGTGCTGTTTCCAGGTCAGATTAGCTTGTCACTATCTCACTTACCCATAAATAATTCAATTTTTATTTTTATGTGGTTCTTTTACATTTTCGGACCAGATGGCTGTAATACTTTATTCCTTTAATCAATTTGTCAACCCACGCTCTCAATAATCTATTCCACAAATTTTGAGATTAAGTAAATCTGGAATTGATAATTAGTAAAAGTGATGTGAATGGAGTTTTGTTTATTCGTCTATGCGCCTTCCAGATAAGGAGAAACTAAATTTGGAATAAATACGGTGAATTAAATAATAATTGATTGCGCGGCTGATTGTAACATTTAAAAAATCAAGTTTGCGAGATTGAAGTGAACACCAATTCCATTGAATTTAACCAGTCGTCGAACAACGTAGCAAAACTACCGCCAGTCGCACGCACTGAGGGTAGTTAATTGTTGTTCGATGACTGGTTAAATAAAATGGGATTGGTGTTCACTTCAATCTCGCAAACTAGATTTAATTATATTTGATGAAGTTGGTGTTCGCGTGCAGAGAGGAAAGATGTAAGCAGACTTTCGAATTGAAACGTTTAAGAGCAATGTTATTATCGAACAATGTATTGTGATTAGAAATGGATAAATTGAGAGCAACGGTGTTAATGAAACAGTGGCATTATAATGCTAAAAAGTGTGAAATTAAATAACGATATGATTCATAGTAGAATACATTGGAATAATACGTATAAGTTGCAAGGGAAGGTTAAGACTATAATCAGTCAAATGATTTGTTTTTGAGAATTAGATTCGGTGCTTAGGAACTCATTACAACTGAGAGATTCAGTCCCTTCTAGATTATACGCGCTTGTAAAAAGTCAAAACCAATTTTATCCCACACCTATAAAATGTCAGTTTCTTTCCCACGTAATAAGACAATTGACCTAGTTTTTAGATTATATATTACTGAAGACATCACTTTATTGGCATTATTAGTAGATAAAAATTATTGGATAATGATAGACTGGTGAGCGTAGATGTTTTATCGATGTGTACTAACATCCCGTTGTGTTTAACTTTGTTTAACGTAGCTTCCTGATTCAATTGAAAGTAGTTGAAAGATGTAAAGAAATATTATAGAAATGTTGAATTGTTATATGCCCTTTATTCATTTTGTGTTACGAAAGGAATGTTATGAACAAGTTAAAGTTCTCCCTATGGGACAACCATTACCGGTGCGAGTCGTTAATTTTTTATTAGACTATTTTGAATAAATCTGTTGTTTATAAAACCTCTCCAGCCGAACTTGTTTTTCAAAATCTTAAATGATTAGTTATTAATTTGGAATTATGTGGACAGTGGGTTGGATAAATTAAGCGATTTAGTCCACCCACTAGGAGAGTTTAAACTAAAGGAAAGAGAAATTGTTAGTTATGAATGTGAAATTAAAGCGGATTTGTCATATATTAAATTAAGCTAATTATAGGAAAGATACGTGCTCGGGCTTCCTACGCAATTCCTTTTCTAACGACACGTACGGAATGATAATAAAATTATATAATCAATAATATTATAAATTTATTAAACTATAGAAACATGGAAGTGACGAGGCTGAAGGAAATGTTCAGGAGAAAAGGTTATCCGATAAAATGAACTGAGAAGATCATAAATGAAATTTTTATACGATTTAATGATAAAATAAATCAGGCAAAGCAGGTAACAATTATTATAATCAAGGTTGCGTTCTTGATATAAATACCTGACCCATTAATTATTTACATATGTCAGTATAAACTAAGAATTGTATAGTGTAGAAAAGGCAATTCATCCAGTAGACCGGTTTCGTCCTTATTGGGAACTCATCATTTACTGGCCATAATTTGCCGCGGACAGGAATCGGCATATATTTAAGTAAATAATGGGTCAGGTGTTTATATCAAGACCGAAACCTTGATTATAATAATTGTTATCACCCCCCGCGCAACCAATGTTCGTTTAATTAAAGCAGGTAACATACGTTGAACAGCGTAGGACTATGGTATTAACGGATTCCAGATTAAGTAGCAAAATTATGGAAGTTGCAACAAAATACAACATCTGAACTGTATTAAGACAAGCACTAACTGTAGACAATGAGCTACCGAACAAGGGGGGGGGGAAATGGTACCCTTCAGCACAACACGACTTTATGATATAATATGAAAGATTTGAAGCTCAGGTGTGTGGACGCAAGCATGCGCTCAATGAAGGTATGTAGAAGAGAACAGAAAACGGCATGCAAATATTGGCATCTTCAAAGATCAGATCTCAGAAAGCACTCAGTGGCGATGGATCATCAAATAGACCGGGAAGGCAGTAAACTCATTGTGTTATGTAAACGAAATATATTAACCAGGTTAATTAGATAACCATTTGAAATAAAATATGGAAGGTACGTCATGAATGTTACACCTGTAGAATTACTAGTAGGCCTAATATTTAATGAAACTTTTTCAAGTCGATGTAAACTTAAGTCTCACAAATCAGAGTTAATAATAATTCAGACTAAGGGACCACAACAATGAATTATGGGATAGGAAACTGAGAGAGGATGCCTACAACTGTTTCATAGGATTCAGCTTGGTTGTTGCTTTACTTGTATTTATTTTAACTTGTTTTTTGTTCGTATGTCCATTCTTAACTATTTTTAGTTTAATTTCTTCCTATTTGACTTTATCTGCTCCGAAACTTTATAGAACTAAGGGTCCTCCAAATGATGATCATTATAAGCTCTTTCCATGTCAATATTGGGATATGCATGCATGCCTTAAATTGCAATGGCTTTCCCTATCTTTTTTTCCCTATAAAAACTTCGCATTCTTCTTGCTTCATTTAGGCTATCGTGCAAAAGGAAAATTACTGGAACAATGAAAGCTGCGTTAGTCAAAACGCAGATCAGGCAATTTCAATTAATCCAGGTTCGCAAGAAGTTCCATCGTACTAGTTCGTCATTTTTAATTTTAGTTCTAACTATCTTGACTTTATTAATCCTCTCCTAATTTCTCTCCATAAACCATTTCGTCTATGTTGTAAATATTAAACTGGAAATTTATTTTTATGTATATTGAGCATTTGCTGGTAATTAAATTCGGAAGGACTGCGGTTGACTACAATATTCATTTTGAATCGGATGTGCTTGACTTTGAGGGAAATCACATTGTTGCTTGTGTGGTTATTATATATGCATGTGATATATATGAACACAAGCCTATATTAATGAATATTTTATATTTATATAAAATTTAAGTATATATATATATATATATATATATATATATATATATATATATATGATATATACTATATTCAGTAGTAAATTTTATTTGCTTGACTTAAGTAGCTCACACTGTTGCTTATGATGTTATTGTTATATATATATATATATATATATATATATATATATATATATAATTGTAAACAAGAGCATCTGATCGGCAATTGAAAAGATACAGATTGAACTCAAAGTAGGATAATCTAAGGCCGAGTGAGACACTGATTATCTATCAATATTGATAACGGTGAGACTGGCTGCTTATGTACAGATGTCTGATGTGTCATTGTATGTTTCATATATTTTCATACTTAATACTTCATTCTTGCTATCTCTTCTCCCTCATTCTCTATCTTTCTCTCGCTCTTATCTTATAGAACAAGCTTCTTTATTTCTCAGATTTAATTTTCATAACTTTGATCTGACAACACTACTATAATACTTTACTCATTTTATTACCTCAAACCTTCTTTTAACTGTTTATGTAATTAAATGAATGTCGGTTGTGCAGGCGGTGATAACAATTATTATAAGAAAGGTTACGATTTTAACAATAATTGATTGCGCGGGTGGTGGTAAAAATTCTTTAAATCAAGTTTGCGTGCTTGAAGTAAACACCAACACCATTGTATTTAACCAGTCGTAGCGGCTGGCGGTAGTTTTGTTATGTTGTTCAACGACTGGTTAAATACAATGGGGTTATGATTTTGGTATAAACACCTTATTCATTAAATACATACATTTGGCAATATAAAATAAGAATTTTATATTGCAGATGAGGCAGTTAATCTATTAGACCGATTTAGTCCTTATTTGGAACACATCACATACTGGCCATACGGACAGGGCTCTGCTTAGTCCTTATTTAAATCATGGACTATATATTTATACAAACACCGATACTATTATATACACAAATTTATCAGTATAAATTAATCTTCGAATAGTTTAGATAAGGCAATTCAACCAGTTGACAGATTTTTTCTTTATTTCGTAACTCTTAGTACTGTCCGTAATTTTTCATGGCCGGGGCTCGAACCTGCACTCACATTGCACATAGGATGAGATTAAGTATACCGTGAATTGAGTATTACTGTAAATGAATTGCAAGAATTTATTTATTTATTATTCTATGCGTATGAAGAGTAATTAGAAAAGTTTGGCAGCATTGACATGCGTGTATACTAATCCACACGATTGCTTATTTTAATATCTATGTGTAGATGCATATGAGCGTACATATATATATATATATATAATTTTTTATTTGAGTTTGTTCGTTTGGATGTCTGACCATCATGGTCTGAAATTTGCGAAATTAAACGTATTTGACAGGTCGGGTGCGCTGAATAAATGCAATTGCTAAATTTAATTATTACCGTATTTGTTATATATATATATATATATATATATATATATATATATATATATATATTTATATGTACATGTATAATTTTTTTGCGTATGCCTAGTCGAATTAGTGAGTAGCTATAGAAGGTCTTATATTTATGCATATGAAACTGTTGGTAAGTCGCACATATGTATAAATAGATCTTTCTATAACGAGGATACGATATTTTCCATAAGCCTGTGCTATGTAGGGGTATTGTGTTGAATGTCTGATGATGATTCCAGATTTGACGTGTCTAAATGTCGCGAAGCAATCGGAATTGTTGGAAACTCCAACAATTTTTAATAGATAGTACACCTGTTGAATCCATCAGAGTGAGGAGACCAATCAGAGCTAATCAATCAAATCCACGTACACGTAGTGAGCTCATAAATGGATGAGAATGAAATTATTGAAGACCATCAATGGCTAACCTGGTACCCGTGAATGCCAATAGCAGAAATGAAACACGTTGATAGCAATTATTATAATCAAGGTTGCGGTCTTGATATAAACACGTTGATGGCATTGCGTTACCAAAAATGAGTTTTAAAACTACCGTTGTTTGCACGTGTTCTGCAATTCTGTTTGATTCAATTTAAGTTAGTGCGGAACATTTCTCAAGTTCGTAATCATTATTTTAATAGTTTTAATTATCTCTTGCGCAATCAGTAGTTCTGTTATTAAAATAAATAAAAGAATTTTTTAAATGCGAAACTAGAAGTTTCAAAATTGATTGAACTGTGTTGTTTTGTTCGTTGGAGACATTTAGCATACCACTTTGAATCATTCGTCGGTCCTCTGTACATCACATGTCTTAGAAACAAGTTAATGAAACATGTAAGATTTTGGTTAAATGTAACGTACGTGGCAATAAAGTTGGGATCGTGAATGACAATTTCTTTAACCGACAATCCAGTCAAAGGTGATGTATATGAGTCTGCTATGTGTTAGAATCTCATATTTTGTCTTGACTAAACTTTTTATAACTTAAGGTTTTACCATCGTTCATCAGTTTGCCACTGTGGTCTGAGAATTAATATTGAAGTTCGGAAGGCAGCTTTACGTAAAATCACCGCCGGTCGCACGCACTGACGCGTTTCGAACTTCCATGATCATCATCAGAGTACGACGAAAAATTGACTATCGAGGAACAATTCGTGCCATGGCGTTAATTTTGATATGTCCGACGACTGGTTAAATACAATGGGATTGGTGTTTACTTCAAGCTCGCAAACTTGATTTAAAGAATTGTTACCACCACCCGCGCAATCAATTATTGTTAAACTGTATTGCCTATATATGTATATGTGGCGAAAGCTGCAAACAGTTAATGTTCGTGACCGCATAGAAATTGTGCAGCCGACATTTCCAGTCAAGTTCAATGTATGCGAGACTGCTAGAGGTGAGAGCCGCATGTCTACATTTGATTTCCATATATATTCAATGCGGTTTGATCCTCGATAGTCAGTTTGCCGTCGTACTCTGATGATGATCATGGAAGGTCGAAACGCGCCAGTGCGTTGCGACTGGCGGTAGTTTTGTTATGTTGTTCGATGACTGGTTAAATACAATGGGATTGGTGTTTACTTCAAGCTCGCAAAATTGATTTAAAGAATTGTTATCACCACCTGCGCAATTTGTTCTTGTTAAATTACGTATAACCGACGGTCGTTTTGCCGTATTGCGTGATAAGTTGCCACTAAATTGGCGATTATCTTATTTCGCATAATTGACTTCAATAATTATTATAATCACTCGGGTATTCATTTTAGAAAATATTTTATTATGTTCAATAGCGTTGTTTCTATTGGTTTCATTTATTATTTTCCTCCTTCTCTTATTCATAAGGCAATAAGGCATCAGTTATTAATTACGGTTGTATTGCGCAACCAATAAATGCTTAAAACATTACCTATTTAATTATGCACTGATTTATATACTGTTTAATTTATTGACTTGACAGCCGGCGCCGGGAGCCTATCATTTGATTCGGATTGGGTGAAGATGAGGCCAAGTGATTCTTGCGAGTTCATCAATGTTGATATGTTTCAAAGAAGGGGTATTAATTCTCCCTTTACTCCAGGCTGTTTGTCACAGGCAAGTATTTTATATACACCTTTTACTACTACTATTAAAACTACTAATAATAAAAATAGTAATAGTAATAAAAATCATTATAGTAATATCGATTATGTTAATGATCATAATGAATATGTTGATGATATCGATATTTTTTCCATAATAGTAATAATAAAAACGATATTGATGATAATGATATTGATACTAATGTTGGGAATGATAATGATGCGTTGATGATAATAATGCCAATGACAACGAAGACGAGGAGGATAACAATGATGCTAATGATGATGTTGAAGATATCGAAGATGACGACGATAATGATGATTTTGCTGATCATAATATTAATGACAAGGCTTATCAAGTTAATAACGTTAATAATAACTTCCATAATGATAATAATATAATAATTATAATAATAATAATATTTAAAATAATGATGGTAAGAATAAGAAAAAGCAATACAAAAATTATTTCTAACAACAATGGTAAAATCATTACAAATAATAACATTAATAGTAATAATGGTATTGGAATTGACAATGTTAATAATAGTAACGATAAATTTAAGAATAGTATTCATTGTACCCTTTTTATGTGCAAAAACAAAAAGAAATTTTATCAGATATAAGAAAATTTTCTTTCGCATGGTCTTCTCAAATATCTACTCATGAACATATCTTTATATATAAATTGGAAAGCAAAACAAGATAGAAATACGTGAACAAAGCGAGTGTGAAAAATAGAAACGATCAACTTACGTAGGCCGATCGACCAGACGGTTAATTACTCGAATGAGAGAACATTGCAACTTGAACGCCTGTTTTAAATCAAATGGTGAATACACGTCTGCTATTGCGCAACACATCATCGAAACAACGCACGTATGTTCTCCAGACGTAGCATTCAAAGTAATTACTAAATGCAGAAACAAAAGGGAGCTAGCCACATACGAAGCCTTATGGACAAACAAATTGCAGCCGGATTTATGTAAGCAGAAGAAGCACGTACAAGCATTGAGTTTGAACTGGATGTGACGCACGCAATTTGATTGGTTTCTATTTTTCACACTCGCTTTGTTCACGTATTTCTATCTTGTTTTGCTTTCCAATTTATATATAAAGATATGTTCATGAGTAGATATTTGAGAAGACCATGCGAAAGAAAATTTCTTTTTGTTTTTGCACATAAAAAGGGTACAATGAATTTTATTAAAGCTCGCATTTCTTAAGAATAGTAATTAAATCTCAATGCTAGTTATATTTATTAAAATTCATAGTACCTATTCCATGTGCAAAAATAAAAGGAGATTTTATCACGTATGAGAACCGTTTATTTCTTTGACTCCTCCCGAGTATCTTCGAATAAACATCTCTTTATATATAAATTAAAAGGCAAAACAAAATAGAAATATGTAAACATGGAGTTAGTGTGCAATAAGCGAACAATTAACTTCGATTTTGTTTTGCCTTTCAATTAACATATAAAGTGATGGTTATTTGCAGATACTTGAGAAGAATATGAGAAAGAAACAATTCTTGTACTTGATAAAATTTGGTTTTTCATTTTGCACTCTGAGAAGGCATTTGAAATTTTATTAAAGCTGGCATTTCAAAAGAATTATAAAGGTAGTTTTAAAAACCATTATAATAAGTTCTATTACTATTAATAGTAGCAGCAGTATTAGTATTATTATTTAAATTCTTATTGTTTAAAATATTATTTTACTCACATAAAAGTTTTTTGTGATGTTACTATCGAAGAGCATACTGATAATGATAATGGCAATGAAGATGAGGAGTAAAATCAGAACAATATTTCGTATGGTAATTATAATAATACTAATGATGATAAACTGATAATAATAGTAATCATTTAAAAAATGGAAATGAAAATGACAATGATGATAACTGATAATAGTAGCAATCATTAAAAAATGGAAATGATATTGGCAATGGTATTGACATTAAATTTTATGATTAAAGTGATATCAATAATGATTATGATAATGAAGATGATAATAATGATTTTGATGACGGTGTTGCTGATGATGAATAGGCGGACGATGATATCGATGACGTTAGTTATGTTGATAACGAAAGTGACGATTATGGTAATGGTGTTTATGTTGACGATATTGATGATGATGAAAATGATGATTGTCATTATGATGATAATCATAATGATGTTGCTTATGATAGTGATGTTGATGGTGATGATATTGTTTATTGTGATAATAATTATGATTATGATGATGATGATGGTGATGCTATTTATGATGATGACGATGTTTATGAAGATTTTTATGGTTATAATGATAACGAAGATGATGATATTGATGAAGATGATGACAAATTATTACTTAATTATTTGTCTGACGCGTGCACTGAGTAAATTAAAGCCTATTGACTGCAGTTTCATTTAGATGTACGTACATGTGTATCAAAATAAAATAATTTAACCAAGTTTTTTAGTTATGCATACACATACGTGACTTGCGCCAATAACTGTTATTAACTTGTCTATTTTGAGTACAACCTAGTGGTTTGAATTGTAATTTAACATGTGCATTAGTCTTTCGGACTAATGGCACGTTTAACAATAATTGTTTGCGCGGGTGGTGGTAACAATTCTTTAAATCAAGTTTGCGAGTCGAAGTCATAATAAATTGTCGTTGTTGCACGATCGACGTGTTGACCTTCGATCATCATTGAGTGTCGATTTGACTATCGAGGATCAAACCGCCATTCTAAATTTGATTTACATATATATTCAATGCGGTTTGATCCTCGATAGTCAGCTTGCCGTCGTACTCTGATGATGATCATGGAAGGTCGAAACGCGTCAGTGCGTTGCGGCTGGCGGTGGTTTTGTTATGTTGTTCGACGACTGGTTAAATACAATGGGATTGGTGTTTACTTCAAGCTCGCAAACTTGATTTAAAGTAATGGCATGTTTTTATGACGAGTGTTTCTGAATTATGGGTCTCCCCCATCTCAGTTACGTCATTTACATTGAGTGTGTAAAACGAATAGTTATCTCATGCAATTGATAATTTATTATTCAGCCACTCTGGTCTAAATTAGTTATGATGAAAACAACGGTTATGAAAATGCACATACACACACATGTGACACGCGAATATCTAATGAAAAGTCAGTCTGAGATATATAAATATTATGACTAGAGGAAATGCAACTGATGAAGACCTACGGTAAAGTAGGTCGAAATATTTTGCTAAAAGAAAATTACTGGAACAATGAAAGCTGCGTTAGTCAAAAAGCAGATCAGGTAAAAGTTTTGCTGTTTCTTGACGATTTATTAAATACAATAGGATTGATTTTTAGTTCAAGCTCGCAAAATTGAATTAATTAACTGTTAAAACCACCCGCACAATTATAGATTGATTAATTATATTGCTATATATTTGTGGCATAAGCTGCAAGAAGGTGATGCTCTTAACTGCATAAAAATGGTGCGGTCGACATTTCTAGTCAAGTTAGATTTATGCGAGACTACTAGATGAGGAGCTGCATATCTAATTTTTGCTTTTCCATTTAAATATATATATATATATATATATATATATATATATATATTTATATATTGTAGTTTGTTCCTCGATAG
>JAQBSW010011054.1:0-21643 GCA_029291075.1 Eudiplozoon nipponicum | reverse complement strand
ATTTTCAACTTCATGCGTTGTTTCAATATTCTACAATGAAAATATTTACCAAATGGTAGTGATCGTGCGCGAAAGGCTCAATATTATTTTCATTTACATTTTCAACTTCATGCGTTTTTTCAATATTCTACAATGAAAATATTTACGAAATGGTGGTGATCGTGCGCGAAAGGCTCAATATTATTTTCGTTTACATTTTCAACTTCATGCGTTACTCCATTATTCTTCAATGAAAATATTTACCAAATGGTAGTGATCGTGCGCGAAATGCTCAATATTATTTTCATTTACAATTTCAACTTCATGCGTTGTTTCATTATTCTTCAATGAAAATATTTACGAAATGGTGGTGATCGTGCGCGAAATGCTCAATATTATTTTCATTTACAATTTCAACTTCATGCGTTACTCCATTATTCTTCAATGAAAATATTTACCAAATGGTAGTGATCGTGCGCGAAATGCTCAATATTATTTTCATTTACATTTTCAACTTCATGCGTTACTCCATTATTCTTCAATGAAAATATTTACCAAATGGTAATGATCGTGCGCGAAAGGCTCAATATTATTTTCATTTACAATTTCAACTTCATGCGTTGTTTCAATATTCTACAATGAAAATATTTACGAAATGGTGGTGATCGTGCGCGAAAGGCTCAATATTATTTTCATTTACATTTTCAACTTCATGCGTTGTTTCAATATTATACAATGAAAATATTTACCAAATGGTAATGATCGTGCGCGAAAGGCTCAATAATATTTTAATTAATATTTTCTACTTCATGCGTTGTTTCATTATTCTTCAATGAAAATATTTACCAAATGGTAGTGATCGTGCGCGAAATGCTCAATATTATTTTCGTTTACATTTTCAACTTCATGCGTTACTCCATTATTCTTCAATGAAAATATT
The DNA here is from genome assembly GCA_029291075.1 of Eudiplozoon nipponicum. NCBI lineage: Eukaryota > Metazoa > Platyhelminthes > Monogenea > Mazocraeidea > Diplozoidae > Eudiplozoon > Eudiplozoon nipponicum. Next base: position 20,724 of record JAQBSW010011054.1, on the reverse strand, counting down.
TACCAAATGGCAGTGATCGTGCGCGAAATGCTCAATATTATTTTCATTTAATATTCTACAATGAAAATATTTACCAAATGGTAATGATCGTGCGCGAAATGCTCAATAATATTTTAATTAACATTTTCAACTTCATGCGTTGTTCCATTATTCTTCAATGAAAATATTTACCAAATGGCAGTGATCTTGCGCGAAATGCTCAATATTATTTTCGTTTACATTTTCAACTTCATGCGTTGTTCCATTATTCTTCAATGAAAATATTTACCAAATGTTAGTGATCTTGCGCGATAGGCTCAATATTATTTTCATTTACAATTTCAACTTCATGCGTTTTTTCAATATTCTTCAATGAAAATATTTACGAAATGGTAGTGATCGTGCGCGAATAGCTCCATATTATTTTCATTTACAATTTCAACTTCATGCGTTTTTTCAATATTCTTCAATGAAAATATTTACCAAATGGCAGTGATCGTGCGCGAGAGGCTCAATAATATTTTCATTTACATTTTCAACTTCATGCGTTGTTTCAATATTATACAATGAAAATATTTACCAAATGGTAATGATCGTGCGCGAAAGGCTCAATAATATTTTAATTAACATTTTCAACTTGATGCGTTGTTTCATTATTCTTCAATGAAAATATTAACCAAATGGCAGTGATCGTGCGCGAAAGGCTCAATATTATTTTCATTTACAATTTCAACTTCATGCGTTTTTTCCATATTCTACAATGAAAATATTTACCAAATGGTAATGATCATGCGCGTAATGCTCAGTAATATTTTAATGAACATTTTCAACTTGATGCGTTGTTTCATTATTCTTCAATGAAAATATTTACCAAATGGTAGTGATCGTGCGCGAAATGCTCAATATTATTTTCATTTATATTTTAAAGTTCTTGCGTTGTTCCATTTTTCTTCAATGAAAATATTTACCAAATGGTAGTGATCGTGCGCGAAATGCTCAATATTATTTTCATTTCATATTCTACAATGAAAATATTTACCAAATGGTAATGATCGTGCGCGAAAGGCTCAATAATATTTTAATTAACATTTTCAACTTCATGCGTTGTTCCATTATTCTTCAATGAAAATATTTACCAAATGGTAGTGATCGTGCGCGAAATGCTCAATATTATTTTCATTTACATTTTCAACTTCATGCGTTGTTCCATTATTCTTCAATGAAAATATTTACCAAATGTTAGTGATCGTGCGCGAAATGCTCAATATTATTTTCATTTACATTTTAAACTTCATGCGTTCCATTATTCTTCAATGAAAATATTTACCAAATGGTAATGATCGTGCGCGAAAGGCTCAATAATATTTTAAATAACATTTTCCACTTCATGCGTTGTTACATTATTCTTCAATGAAAATGTTTACTAAATTGTAATGATCGTGCGCGAAAGGCACAATAATATTTTAATTAACATTTTCAACTTCATGCGTTGTTTCATTATTCTTCAATGAAAATATTTACGAAATGGTGGTGATCGTGCGCGAAAAGCTCAATATTATTTTCATTTACATTTTCAACTTCATGCGTTGTTTCAATATTCTACAATGAAAATATTTACCAAATGGTAGTGATCGTGCGCGAAAGGCTCAATATTATTTTCATTTACATTTCAACTTCATGCGTTGTTCCATTATTCTTCAATGAAAATATTTACCAAATGGTAGTGATCGTGCGCGAAATGCTCAATATTATTTTCATTTACATTTTCAACTTCATGCGTTGTTTCAATATTCTTCAATGAAAATATTTACCAAATGGTAATGATCGTGCGCGAAAGGCTCAATATTATTTTCATTTACAATTTCAACTTCATGCGTTGTTTCATTATTCTTCAATGAAAATATTTACCAAATGGTAATGATCGTGCGCGAAAGGCTCAATATTATTTTAATTAACATTTTCAACTTCATGCGTTGTTTCAATATTCTTCAATGAAAATATTTACCAAATGGTAGTGATCGTGCGCGAAAGGCTCAATATTATTTTCATTAACATTTTCAACTTCATGCGTTGTTTCATTATTCTTCAATGAAAATATTTACGAAATGGTGAGTGATCGTGCGCGAAAGGCTCAATATTATTTTCATTTACATTTTCAACTTCATGCGTTGTTTCAATATTCTACAATGAAAATATTTACCAAATGGTAGTGATCGTGCGCGAAATGCTCAATATTATTTTCATTTACATTTTCAACTTCATGCGTTGTTTCAATATTCTTCAATGAAAATATTTACCAAATGGTAATGATCGTGCGCGAAAGGCTCAATATTATTTTCATTTACATTTTCAACTTAATGCGTTACTTCATTATTCTTCAATGAAAATATTTAACAAATGGTAATGATCGTGCGCGAAATGCTCAATATTATTTTCGTTTTCATTTTGAACTTCATGCGTTACTCCATTATTCTTCAATGAAAATATTTACCAAATGGTAGTCATCGTGCGCGAAATGCTCAATATTATTTTCATTTACATTTTCAACTTCAGGCGTTGTTCAATTATTCTTCAATGAAAATATTTACGAAATGGTGGTGATCGTGCGCGAAGGGCTCAATATTATTTTCATTTACATTTTCAACTTCATGCGTTGTTTCAATATTCTTCAATGAAAATATTTACCAAATGGTAAGGATCGTGCGCGAAAGGCTCAGTATTATTTTCATTTACATTTTCAACTTCATGCGTTGTTTCAATATTATACAATGAAAATATTTACCAAATGGTAATGATCGTGCGCGAAAGGCTCAATAATATTTTAATTAACATTTTCAACTTGATGCGTTTTTTCATTATTCTTCAATGAAAATATTAACCAAATGGCAGTGATCGTGCGCGAAAGGCTCAATATTATTTTCATTTACAATTTCAACTTCATGCGTTTTTTCCATATTCTACAATGAAAATATTTACCAAATGGTAATGATCATGCGCGTAATGCTCAGTAATATTTTAATTAACATTTTAAACTTGATGCGTTGTTTCATTATTCTTCAATGAAAATATTTACCAAATGGTAGTGATCGTGCGCGAAATGCTCAATATTATTTTCGTTTTTATTTTAAACTTCTTGCGTTGTTCCATTTTTCTTCAATGAAAATATTTACCAAATTGTAGTGATCGTGCGCGAAATGCTCAATATTATTTTCATTTCATATTCTACAATGAAAATATTTACCAAATGGTAATGATCGTGCGCGAAAGGCTCAATAACTTTTTAATTAGCAATTTCAACTTCATGCGTTGTTCCATTATTCTTCAATGAAAATATTTACCAAATGGTAGTGATCGTGCGCGAAATGCTCAATATTATTTTCATTTACATTTTCAACTTCATGCGTTGTTCCATTATTCTTCAATGAAAATATTTACCAAATGGTAGTGATCGTGCGCGAAATGCTCAATATTATTTTCGTTTACATTTTCAACTTCATGCGTTGTTCCATTATTCTTCAATGAAAATATTTACCAAATGGTAATGATCGTGCGCGAAAGGCTCAATAATATTTTAAATAATATTTTCTACTTCATGCGTTGTTACATTATTCTTCAATGAAAATGTTTACTAAATTGTAATGATCGTGCGCGAAAGGCACAATAATATTTTAATTAACATTTTCAACTTCATGCGTTGTTTCATTATTCTTCAATGAAAATATTTACGAAATGGTGGTGATCGTGCGCGAAATGCTCAATATTATTTTCATTTACAATTTCAACTTCATGCGTTTTTTCAATATTCTACAATGAAAATATTTACGAAATGGTGGTGATCGTGCGCGAAAGGCTCAATATTATTTTCATTTACAATTTCAACTTCATGCGTTTTTTCAATATTCTTCAATGAAAATATTTACCAAATGGTAGTGATCGTGCGCGAAATGCTCAATATTATTTTCATTTACATTTTCAACTTCATGCGTTGTTTCAATATTCTTCAATGAAAATATTTACCAAATGGTAGTGATCGTGCGCGAAAGGCTCAATATTATTTTCATTTACATTTTCAACTTCATGCGTTGTTTCAATATTCTTCAATGAAAATATTTACCAAATGGTAGTGATCGTGCGCGAAAGGCTCAATATTATTTTCATTTACATTTTCAACTTCATGCGTTGTTTCAATATTCTTCAATGAAAATATTTACCAAATGGTAGTGATCGTGCGCGAAAGGCTCAATATTATTTTCATTTACATTTTCAACTTCATGCGTTGTTCCATTATTCTTCAATGAAAATATTTACCAAATGGTAGTGATCGTGCGCGAAATGCTCAATATTATTTTCATTTACATTTTCAACTTCATGCGTTGTTCCATTATTCTTCAATGAAAATATTTACCAAATGGTAGTGATCGTGCGCGAAATGCTCAATATTATTTTCATTTACATTTTCAACTTCATGCGTTGTTCCATTATTCTTCAATGAAAATATTTACCAAATGGTAGTGATCGTGCGCGAAAGGCTCAATATTATTTTCATTTACATTTTCAACTTCATGCGTTGTTTCATTATTCTTCAATGAAAATATTTACCAAATGGTAGTGATCGTGCGCGAAAGGCTCAATATTATTTTCATTTACATTTTCAACTTCATGCGTTGTTTCATTATTCTTCAATGAAAATATTTACCAAATGGTAGTGATCGTGCGCGAAAGGCTCAATATTATTTTCATTTACATTTTCAACTTCATGCGTTGTTTCATTATTCTTCAATGAAAATATTTACCAAATGGTAGTGATCGTGCGCGAAAGGCTCAATATTATTTTCATTTACATTTTCAACTTCATGCGTTGTTTCATTATTCTTCAATGAAAATATTTACCAAATGGTAGTGATCGTGCGCGAAAGGCTCAATATTATTTTCATTTACATTTTCAACTTCATGCGTTGTTTCATTATTCTTCAATGAAAATATTTACCAAATGGTAGTGATCGTGCGCGAAATGCTCAATATTATTTTCATTTACATTTTCAACTTCATGCGTTGTTTCATTATTCTTCAATGAAAATATTTACCAAATGGTAGTGATCGTGCGCGAAAGGCTCAATATTATTTTCATTTACATTTTCAACTTCATGCGTTGTTTCATTATTCTTCAATGAAAATATTTACCAAATGGTAGTGATCGTGCGCGAAAGGCTCAATATTATTTTCATTTACATTTTCAACTTCATGCGTTGTTTCATTATTCTTCAATGAAAATATTTACCAAATGGTAGTGATCGTGCGCGAAATGCTCAATATTATTTTCATTTACATTTTCAACTTCATGCGTTGTTTCATTATTCTTCAATGAAAATATTTACCAAATGGTAGTGATCGTGCGCGAAATGCTCAATATTATTTTCATTTACATTTTCAACTTCATGCGTTGTTTCATTATTCTTCAATGAAAATATTTACCAAATGGTAGTGATCGTGCGCGAAAGGCTCAATATTATTTTCATTTACATTTTCAACTTCATGCGTTGTTTCATTATTCTTCAATGAAAATATTTACCAAATGGTAGTGATCGTGCGCGAAAGGCTCAATATTATTTTAATTAACATTTTCAACTTCATGCGTTGTTTCATTATTCTTCAATGAAAATATTTACCAAATGGTAGTGATCGTGCGCGAAAGGCTCAATATTATTTTCATTTACATTTTCAACTTCATGCGTTGTTTCATTATTCTTCAATGAAAATATTTACCAAATGGTAGTGATCGTGCGCGAAAGGCTCAATATTATTTTCATTTACATTTTCAACTTCATGCGTTGTTTCATTATTCTTCAATGAAAATATTTACCAAATGGTAATGATCGTGCGCGAAAGGCTCAATAATATTTTAATTAACATTTTCAACTTCATGCGTTGTTTCATTATTCTTCAATGAAAATATTTACCAAATGGTGGTGATCGTGCGCGAAAGGCTCAATATTATTTTCATTTACAATTTCAACTTCATGCGTTGTTTCATTATTCTTCAATGAAAATATTTACCAAATGGTAGTGATCGTGCGCGAAAGGCTCAATATTATTTTCATTTACATTTTCAACTTCATGCGTTGTTTCATTATTCTTCAATGAAAATATTTACCAAATGGTAGTGATCGTGCGCGAAATGCTCAATATTATTTTCATTTACATTTTCAACTTCATGCGTTGTTTCATTATTCTTCAATGAAAATATTTACCAAATGGTAGTGATCGTGCGCGAAATGCTCAATATTATTTTCATTTACATTTTCAACTTCATGCGTTGTTTCATTATTCTTCAATGAAAATATTTACGAAATGGTGGTGATCGTGCGCGAAAGGCTCAATATTATTTTCATTTACAATTTCAACTTCATGCGTTGTTCCATTATTCTTCAATGAAAATATTTACCAAATGGTAGTGATCGTGCGCGAAATGCTCAATATTATTTTCATTTACATTTTCAACTTCATGCGTTGTTTCATTATTCTTCAATGAAAATATTTACCAAATGGTAGTGATCGTGCGCGAAAGGCTCAATATTATTTTCATTTACATTTTCAACTTCATGCGTTGTTTCATTATTCTTCAATGAAAATATTTACCAAATGGTAGTGATCGTGCGCGAAATGCTCAATATTATTTTCATTTACATTTTCAACTTCATGCGTTGTTTCATTATTCTTCAATGAAAATATTTACCAAATGGTAATGATCGTGCGCGAAAGGCTCAATATTATTTTCATTTACATTTTCAACTTCATGCGTTGTTTCATTATTCTTCAATGAAAATATTTACCAAATGGTAGTGATCGTGCGCGAAAGGCTCAATATTATTTTCATTTACATTTTCAACTTCATGCGTTGTTTCAATATTCTTCAATGAAAATATTTACCAAATGGTAGTGATCGTGCGCGAAAGGCTCAATATTATTTTCATTTACATTTTCAACTTCATGCGTTGTTTCAATATTCTACAATGAAAATATTTACGAAATGGTGGTGATCGTGCGCGAAAGGCTCAATATTATTTTCATTTACAATTTCAACTTCATGCGTTTTTTCAATATTCTACAATGAAAATATTTACCAAATGGTAGTGATCGTGCGCGAAAGGCTCAATATTATTTTCATTTACATTTTCAACTTCATGCGTTGTTTCAATATTCTACAATGAAAATATTTACCAAATGGTAGTGATCGTGCGCGAAAGGCTCAATATTATTTTCATTTACATTTTCAACTTCATGCGTTGTTTCATTATTCTTCAATGAAAATATTTACCAAATGGTAGTGATCGTGCGCGAAAGGCTCAATATTATTTTCATTTACATTTTCAACTTCATGCGTTTTTTCATTATTCTTCAATGAAAATATTTACCAAATGGTAGTGATCGTGCGCGAAAGGCTCAATATTATTTTCATTTACATTTTCAACTTCATGCGTTGTTTCAATATTCTACAATGAAAATATTTACCAAATGGTAGTGATCGTGCGCGAAAGGCTCAATATTATTTTCATTTACATTTTCAACTTCATGCGTTGTTTCATTATTCTTCAATGAAAATATTTACCAAATGGTAGTGATCGTGCGCGAAATGCTCAATATTATTTTCATTTACATTTTCAACTTCATGCGTTGTTTCAATATTCTACAATGAAAATATTTACCAAATGGTAATGATCGTGCGCGAAAGGCTCAATATTATTTTCATTTACATTTTCAACTTCATGCGTTGTTTCAATATTCTACAATGAAAATATTTACCAAATGGTAATGATCGTGCGCGAAAGGCTCAATATTATTTTCATTTACATTTTCAACTTCATGCGTTGTTTCATTATTCTTCAATGAAAATATTTACCAAATGGTAGTGATCGTGCGCGAAAGGCTCAATATTATTTTCATTTACATTTTCAACTTCATGCGTTGTTTCAATATTCTACAATGAAAATATTTACCAAATGGTAGTGATCGTGCGCGAAAGGCTCAATATTATTTTAATTAACATTTTCAACTTCATGCGTTGTTTCATTATTCTTCAATGAAAATATTTACCAAATGGTAGTGATCGTGCGCGAAAGGCTCAATATTATTTTCATTTACATTTTCAACTTCATGCGTTGTTTCAATATTCTACAATGAAAATATTTACCAAATGGTAGTGATCGTGCGCGAAAGGCTCAATATTATTTTCATTTACATTTTCAACTTCATGCGTTGTTTCATTATTCTTCAATGAAAATATTTACCAAATGGTAGTGATCGTGCGCGAAAGGCTCAATATTATTTTCATTTACATTTTCAACTTCATGCGTTGTTTCATTATTCTTCAATGAAAATATTTACCAAATGGTAGTGATCGTGCGCGAAAGGCTCAATATTATTTTCATTTACATTTTCAACTTCATGCGTTGTTTCAATATTCTTCAATGAAAATATTTACCAAATGGTAATGATCGTGCGCGAAAGGCTCAATAATATTTTAAGTAATATTTTCAACTTCATGCGTTGTTTCATTATTCTTCAATGAAAATATTTACCAAATGGTAATGATCGTGCGCGAAAGGCTCAATAATATTTTAATTAACATTTTAAACTTCATGCGTTGTTTCATTATTCTTCAATGAAAATATTTACCAAATGGTAATGATCGTGCGCGAAAGGCTCAATAATATTTTAATTAAAATTTTCAACTTCATGCGTCGTTTCATTATTCTTCAATGTAAATATTTACCAAATGGTAATGATCGTGCGCGAAAGTCTCAATAATATTTTAAGTAATATTTTCAACTTCATGCGTTGTTTCATTATTCTTCAATGAAAATATTTACCAAATGGTAATGATCGTGCGCGAAAGGCTCAATAATATTTTAATTAACATTTTCAACTTCATGCGTTGTTTCATTATTCTTCAATGAAAATATTTACGAAATGGTGGTGATCGTGCGCGAAATGCTCAATATTATTTTCATTTACAATTTTAACTTCATGCGTTTTTTCAATATTCTACAATGAAAATATTTACGAAATGGTGGTGATCGTGCGCGAAAGGCTCAATATTATTTTCATTTACAATTTCAATTTCATGCGTTTTTTCAATATTCTACAATGAAAATATTTACCAAATGGTAGTGATCGTGCGCGAAATGCTCAATATTATTTTCATTTATATTTTCAACACCATGCGTTGTTTCAATATTCTACAATGAAAATATTTACGAAATGGTGGTGATCGTGCGCGAAAGGCTCAATATTATTTTCATTTACAATTTCAACTTCATGCGTTTTTTCAATATTCTTCAATGAAAATATTTACCAAATGGTGGTGATCGTGCGCGAAAGGCTCAATATTATTTTCATTTACAATTTCAACTTCATGCGTTGTTTCAATATTCTACAATGAAAATATTTACCAAATGGTAATGATCGTGCGCGAAAGGCTCAATAATATTTTAATTAACATTTTCAACTTCATGCGTTGTTTCATTATTCTTCAATGAAAATATTTACCAAATGGTAGTGATCGTGCGCGAAAGGCTCAATATTATTTTCATTTACATTTTCAACTTCATGCGTTGTTTCATTATTCTTCAATGAAAATATTTACCAAATGGTAGTGATCGTGCGCGAAAGGCTCAATATATTTTAATTAACATTTTCAACTTCATGCGTGTTTCATTATTCTTCAATGAAAATATTTACCAAATGGTAATGATCGTGCGCGAAAGGCTCAATAATATTTTAATTAACATTTTCAACTTCATGCGTTGTTTCATTATTCTTCAATGAAAATATTTACCAAATGGTAGTGATCGTGCGCGAAATGCTCAATATTATTTTCATTTACATTTTCAACTTCATGCGTTGTTTCATTATTCTTCAATGAAAATATTTACCAAATGGTAGTGATCGTGCGCGAAAGGCTCAATATTATTTTCATTTACATTTTCAACTTCATGCGTTGTTTCAATATTCTACAATGAAAATATTTACCAAATGGTAGTGATCGTGCGCGAAAGGCTCAATATTATTTTCATTTACATTTTCAACTTCATGCGTTGTTTCATTATTCTTCAATGAAAATATTTACCAAATGGTAATGATCGTGCGCGAAAGGCTCAATAATATTTTAATTAACATTTTCAACTTCATGCGTTGTTCCATTATTCTTCAATGAAAATATTTACCAAATGGTAGTGATCGTGCGCGAAATGCTCAATAATATTTTAATTAACATTTTCAACTTCATGCGTTGTTTCATTATTCTTCAATGAAAATATTTACCAAATGGTAATGATCGTGCGCGAAAGGCTCAATATTATTTTCATTTACATTTTCAACTTCATGCGTTGTTTCAATATTCTTCAATGAAAATATTTACCAAATGGTAATGATCGTGCGCGAAAGGCTCAATATTATTTTCATTAACATTTTCAACTTCATGCGTTGTTTCATTATTCTTCAATGAAAATATTTACCAAATGGTAATGATCGTGCGCGAAAGGCTCAATAATATTTTAATTAACATTTTCAACTTCATGCGTTGTTTCATTATTCTTCAATGAAAATATTTACGAAATGGTGGTGATCGTGCGCGAAATGCTCAATATTATTTTCATTTACAATTTCAACTTCATGCGTTTTTTCAATATTCTACAATGAAAATATTTACGAAATGGTGGTGATCGTGCGCGAAAGGCTCAATAGTATTTTCATTTACAATTTCAATTTCATGCGTTTTTTCAATATTCTACAATGAAAATATTTACCAAATGGTAGTGATCGTGCGCGAAATGCTCAATATTATTTTCATTTATATTTTCAACACCATGCGTTGTTTCAATATTCTACAATGAAAATATTTACGAAATGGTGGTGATCGTTCGAGAAAGGCTCAATATTATTTTCATTTACAGTTTCAACTTCATGCGTTTTTTCAATATTCTACAATGAAAATATTTACCAAATGGTGGTGATCGTGCGCGAAAGGCTCAATATTATTTTCATTTACAATTTCAACTTCATGAGTTTTTTCAATATTCTACAATGAAAATATTTACCAAATGGTAGTGATCGTGCGCAAAATGCTCAATATTATTTTCATTTACATTTTCAACTTCATGCGTTGTTTCAATATTCTTCTATGAAAATATTTACCAAATGGTAATGATGGTGCGCGAAAGGCTCAATAATATTTTAAGTAACATTTTCAACTTCATGCGTTGTTTCATTATTCTTCAATGAAAATATTTAACAAATTGTAATGATCGTGCGCGAAAGGCTCAATAATATTTTAATTAACATTTTAAACTTCATGCGTTTTTTCATTATTCTTCAATGAAAATATTTACCAAATGGTAATGATCGTGCGCGAAAGGCTCAATAATATTTTAATTAAAATTTTCAACTTCATGCGTCGTTTCATTATTCTTCAATGTAAATATTTACCAAATGGTAATGATCGTGCGCGAAAGTCTCAATAATATTTTAAGTAATATTTTCAACTTCATGCGTTGTTTCATTATTCTTCAATGAAAATATTTACCAAATAGTAATGATCGTGCGCGAAAGGCTCAATAATATTTTAATTAACATTTTCAACTTCATGCGTTGTTTCATTATTCTTCAATGAAAATATTTACGAAATGGTGGTGATCGTGCGCGAAAGGCTCAATATTATTTTCATTTACAATTTCAACTTCATGCGTTTTTTCAATATTCTACAATGAAAATATTTACCAAATGGTAGTGATCGTGCGCGAAATGCTCAATATTATTTTCATTTACATTTTCAACTTCATGCGTTGTTTCATTATTCTTCAATGAAAATATTTACGAAATGGTAATGATCGTGCGCGAAATGCTCAATATTATTTTAATTAACATCTGAAACTTCATGCGCTGTTTCATTATTCTCCAATGGAAATAATTACCAAATGTTAGTGATCGTGCCCGAAAGGCTCAATATTATTTTCATTTAAATTTTCAACTTCGTTCACTGTTCCATTATTCTTCAATGAAATTATTTATTAAATGTTAGTGATCGTGAGCGAGAGGCTCAATATTATTTGAATTTACATTTACAACTTCATGCGCTGTTTCATTATTCTTCAATGAAAAATTTAGCAAATGGTAGTGATCGTGCGCGAAAGTCTCAATATTACTTTCATTTACATTTTCAACTTCATGCCTTGTTTCATTATTCTTCAAAGAAAATATTTACCAAATGGTAGTGATCGTGCGCGAAAGGCTCAATATTATTTTCATTTAAATTTTCGACTACAAGCGTTTTTTTCAATATTCTACAATGACAAAATTTACCAAATTGTAGTGATCGTGCGCGGAAGGCTCAATATTATTTTCATTTACATTTTCAACTTCATGCGTTGTTTCATTATTCTTCAAAGAAAATATTTAGCAAATGGTAGTGATCGTATGCGAAATGCTCAATATTATTTTCATTAACATTTTCAACTTCATGCGTTGTTTCAATATTCTACAATGAAAATATTTACCAAATGGTAATGATCGTGCGCGAAAGGCTCATTATTATTTTCATTTACATTTTCAACTTCATGCGTTGTTTCATTATTCTTCAAAGAAAATATTTACCAAATGGTAGTGATCGTGCGCGAAAGGCTCAATATTATTTTCAACTACATTTTCAACTACATGCGTTGTTTCAATATTCTACAATGAAAATGTTTACCAAATGGTAATGATCGTGCGCGAAATGCTCAATATTATTTTAATTAACATTTTAAACTTCATGCGCTGTTTCATTATTCTCCAATGAAAATATTTACCAAATGGTAATGATCGTGCGCGAAAGGCTCAATATTATTTTAATTAACATTTTCAACTTCATGCGCTGTTTCATTATTCTCCAATGAAAATATTTACCAAATGGTAGTGATGGTGCAGGAAAGGTTCAATATTATTTTCAATTACATTTCCTTCATGGAATTTGTTTAATGATTCGTGAAAATCTTTCAAATCAGTAATGATTGCGCCGAATCATCGTACATTCCATTCGTACGTTGGTTCAATACTTCATACAATGAATACTCCAAATGACGAGTGATCGATGCGCGAAGACTCGAGCGTAATATTATTTTCATTACAATTTAAACTTCATGCGTTGTTTCAATATTCTTCAATGAAAATATTTACCAAATGGAAATGATCGTGCGCGAAAGGCTCAATATTATTTTCATTTACATTTTCAACTTCATGCGTTGGTTCAATATTCTACAATGAATATATTTACCAAATGGTAGTGATCGTGCGCGAAAGGCTCAATATTATTTTCATTTACAATTTCAACTTCATGCGTTGTTTCAATATTCTACAATGAAAATATTTACCAAATGGTAATGATGGTGCGCGAAAGGCTCAATAATATTTTAATTAATATTTTCAACTTGATGCGTTGTTTCATTATTCTTCAATGAAAATATTTACCAAATGGTAGTGATCGTGCGCGAAAGGCTCAATATTATTTTTATTTACAATTTCAACTTCATGCGTTGTTCCATTATTCTTCAATGAAAATATTTACCAAATGGTAATGATCGTGCGCGAAAGGTTCAATAATATTTTAATTAACATTTTCAACTTCGTGCGTTGTTCCATTATTCTTCAATGGAAATATTTAGCAAATGGTAATGATTGTGCGCGAAAGGCTCAATATTATTTTCATTTACATTTTCAAATTCGTGCGTTGCTTCAATATTATACAATGAAAATATTTACCAAATGGTAATGATCGTGCGCGAAAGGCTCAATAATATTTTAATTAACAATTTCAACTTTATGCGTTGTTTCGTTATTCTTCAATGAAAATATTTACCAAATGTTAATGATCGTGCGCGAAAGGCTCAAAAATATTTTAATTAACATTTTCAACTTCATGCGTTGTTTCGTTATTCTTCAATGAAAATATTTACGGAATGGTGGTGATCGTGCGCGAAAGGCTCAATATTATTTTCATTTACATTTTCAACTTCATGCGTTTTTTCAATATTCTACAAGGAATATATTTACGAAATGGTGGTGATCGTGCGCGAAAGGCTCAGTAGTATTTTTATTTACAATTTCAACTTCATGCGTTTTTTCAATATTCTACAATGAAAATATATAGCAAATGGTAGTGATCGTGCGCGAAATGCTCAATATTATTTTCATTTACATTTTCAACTTCATGCGTTGTTTCAATATTCTACAATGAAAATATTTACCAAATGGAAATGATCGTGCGCGAAAGGCTCATTTTTATTTTCATTTACATTTTCAACTGCATGCGTTGTTTCAATATTCTACAATGAATATATTTACCAAATGGTAATGATCGTGCGCGAAAGGCTCAATAATATTTTAATTTACAATTTCAACTTCATGCGTTGTTTCATTATTCTACAATGAAAATATTTACCAACTGGTGGCGATCGTGCGCGAAATGCTCAATATTATTTTAATTTACATTTTCAACTTCATGCGTTGTTTCAAAATTCTACAATGAAAATATTAACGAAATGGTGGTGATCGTGCGCGAAAGGCTCAATATTATTTTCATTTCAATTTCAACTTCATGCGTTGTTTCAATATTCTTCAATGAAAATATTTACCAAATGGTAATGATCGTGCGCGAAAGGCTCAATATTATTTTCATTTACATTTTCAACTTCATGCGTTGTTTCAATATTCTACAATGAAAATATTTACCAAATGGTAGTGATCGTGCGCGAAAGGCTCAATATTATTTTCATTTACATTTTCAACTTCATGCGTTGTTTCAATATTCTACAATGAAAATATTTACCAAATGGTAGTGATCGTGCGCGAAAGGCTCAATATTATTTTCATTTACAATTTCAACTTCATGCGTTGTTTCAATATTCTTCAATGAAAATATTTACCAAATGGTAATGATCGTGCGCGAAAGGCTCAATAATATTTTAATTTACATTTTCAACTTCATGCGTTGTTTCATTATTCTTCAATGAAAATATTTACCAAATGGTAATGATCGTGCGCGAAAGGCTCAATAATATTTTAATTAACATTTTCAACTTCATGCGTTGTTTCATTATTCTTCAATGAAAATATTTACCAAATGGTAATGATCGTGCGCGAAAGGCTCAATAATATTTTAATTAACATTTTCAACTTCATGCGTTGTTTCATTATTCTTCAATGAAAATATTTACCAAATGGTAATGATCGTGCGCGAAAGGCTCAATAATATTTTAATTAACATTTTCAACTTCATGCGTTGTTTCATTATTCTTCAATGAAAATATTTACCAAATGGTAATGATCGTGCGCGAAAGGCTCAATAATATTTTAATTAACATTTTCAACTTCATGCGTTGTTTCATTATTCTTCAATGAAAATATTTACGAAATGGTGGTGATCGTGCGCGAAAGGCTCAATATTATTTTCATTTACAATTTTCAACTTCATGCGTTTTTTCAATATTCTACAATGAAAATATTTACGAAATGGTGGTGATCGTGCGCGAAAGGCTCAATATTATTTTCATTTACAATTTCAACTTCATGCGTTTTTTCAATATTCTACAATGAAAATATTTACCAAATGGTAGTGATCGTGCGCGAAATGCTCAATATTATTTTCATTTACATTTTCAACTTCATGCGTTGTTTCAATATTCTACAATGAAAATATTTACCAAATGGTAGTGATCGTGCGCGAAAGGCTCAATATTATTTTCATTTACATTTTCAACTTCATGCGTTTTTTCAATATTCTACAATGAAAATATTTACCAAATGGTGGTGATCGTGCGCGAAAGGCTCAATATTATTTTCATTTACATTTTCAACTTCATGCGTTGTTTCAATATTCTACAATGAAAATATTTACCAAATGGTAGTGATCGTGCGCGAAATGCTCAATATTATTTTCATTTACATTTTCAACTTCATGCGTTGTTTCAATATTCTACAATGAAAATATTTACCAAATGGTAGTGATCGTGCGCGAAAGGCTCAATATTATTTTCATTTACATTTTCAACTTCATGCGTTGTTTCAATATTCTACAATGAAAATATTTACCAAATGGTAATGATCGTGCGCGAAAGGCTCAATATTATTTTCATTTACATTTTCAACTTCATGCGTTGTTTCAATATTCTACAATGAAAATATTTACCAAATGGTAATGATCGTGCGCGAAAGGCTCAATAATATTTTAATTAACATTTTCAACTTCATGCGTTGTTTCATTATTCTTCAATGAAAATATTTACCAAATGGTAGTGATCGTGCGCGAAAGGCTCAATATTATTTTCATTTACATTTTCAACTTCATGCGTTGTTTCAATATTCTTCAATGAAAATATTTACCAAATGGTAATGATCGTGCGCGAAAGGCTCAATAATATTTTAATTAACATTTTCAACTTCATGCGTTGTTTCATTATTCTTCAATGAAAATATTTACCAAATGGTAATGATCGTGCGCGAAAGGCTCAATAATATTTTAATTAACATTTTCAACTTCATGCGTTGTTTCATTATTCTTCAATGAAAATATTTACCAAATGGTAATGATCGTGCGCGAAAGGCTCAATAATATTTTAATTAACATTTTCAACTTCATGCGTTGTTTCATTATTCTTCAATGAAAATATTTACGAAATGGTGGTGATCGTGCGCGAAATGCTCAATATTATTTTCATTTACAATTTTAACTTCATGCGTTTTTTCAATATTCTACAATGAAAATATTTACGAAATGGTGGTGATCGTGCGCGAAAGGCTCAATAGTATTTTCATTTACAATTTCAATTTCATGCGTTTTTTCAATATTCTACAATGAAAATATTTACCAAATGGTAGTGATCGTGCGCGAAATGCTCAATATTATTTTCATTTATATTTTCAACACCATGCGTTGTTTCAATATTCTACAATGAAAATATTTACGAAATGGTGGTGATCGTGCGCGAAAGGCTCAATATTATTTTCATTTACAATTTCAACTTCATGCGTTTTTTCAATATTCTACAATGAAAATATTTACCAAATGGTGGTGATCGTGCGCGAAAGGCTCAATATTATTTTCATTTACAATTTCAACTTCATGAGTTTTTTCAATATTCTACAATGAAAATATTTACCAAATGGTAGTGATCGTGCGCAAAATGCTCAATATTATTTTCATTTACATTTTCAACTTCATGCGTTGTTTCAATATTCTTCTATGAAAATATTTACCAAATGGTAATGATCGTGCGCGAAAGGCTCAATAATATTTTAAGTAATATTTTCAACTTCATGCGTTGTTTCATTATTCTTCAATGAAAATATTTACCAAATGGTAGTGATCGTGCGCGAAAGGCTCAATATTATTTTCATTTACATTTTCAACATCATGCGTTGTTTCAATATTATACAATGAAAATATTTACCAAATTGTAATGATCGTGCGCGAAAGGCTCAATAATATTTTAATTAAAATTTTCAACTTCATGCGTCGTTTCATTATTCTTCAATGTAAATATTTACCAAATGGTAATGATCGTGCGCGAAAGGCTCAATAATATTTTAAGTAATATTTTCAACTTCATGCGTTGTTTCATTATTCTTCAATGAAAATATTTACGAAATGGTGGTGATCGTGCGCGAAATGCTCAATATTATTTTTATTTACAATTTTAACTTCATGCGTTTTTTCAATATTCTACAATGAAAATATTTACGAAATGGTGGTGATCGTGCGCGAAAGGCTCAATATTATTTTCATTTACATTTTAAACTTCATGCGTTGTTTCAATATTCTACAATGAAAATATTTACGAAATGGTGGTGATCGTGCGCGAAAGGCTCAATAGTATTTTCATTTACAATTTCAATTTCATGCGTCGTTTCATTATTCTTCAATGTAAATATTTACGAAATGGTAATGATCGTGCGCGAAATGCTCAATAATATTTTAATTTACATTTTCAACTTCATGCGTTGTTTCATTATTCTTCAATGAAAATATTTACGAAATGGTAATGATCGTGCGCGAAAGGCTCAATAATATTTTAATTAACATTTTCAACTTCATGCGTCGTTTCATTATTCTTCAATGAAAATATTTACCAAATGGTAATGATCGTGCGCGAAAGGCTCAATATTATTTTAATTAACATTTTCAACTTCATGCGTCGTTTCATTATTCTTCAATGTAAATATTTACCAAATGGTAATGATCGTGCGCGAAAGGCTCAATAATATTTTAATTAACATTTTCAACTTCATGCGTTGTTTCATTATTCTTCAATGAAAATATTTACCAAATGGTAATGATCGTGCGCGAAAGGCTCAATATTATTTTCATTTACATTTTCAACTTCATGCGTTGTTTCATTATTCTTCAATGAAAATATTTACCAAATGGTAGTGATCGTGCGCGAAATGCTCAATATTATTTTCATTTACATTTTCAACTTCATGCGTTGTTTCATTATTCTTCAATGAAAATATTTACGAAATGGTGGTGATCGTGCGCGAAAGGCTCAATATTATTTTCATTTACAATTTCAACTTCATGCGTTGTTTCAATATTCTTCAATGAAAATATTTACCAAATGGTAGTGATCGTGCGCGAAATGCTCAATATTATTTTCATTTACATTTTCAACTTCATGCGTTGTTTCAATATTCTACAATGAAAATATTTACCAAATGGTAGTGATCGTGCGCGAAAGGCTCAATATTATTTTCATTTACATTTTCAACTTCATGCGTTGTTTCAATATTCTTCAATGAAAATATTTACCAAATGGTAGTGATCGTGCGCGAAAGGCTCAATATTATTTTCATTTACATTTTCAACTTCATGCGTTGTTTCAATATTCTTCAATGAAAATATTTACCAAATGGTAGTGATCGTGCGCGAAAGGCTCAATATTATTTTCATTTACATTTTCAACTTCATGCGTTGTTTCAATATTCTACAATGAAAATATTTACCAAATGGTAGTGATCGTGCGCGAAAGGCTCAATATTATTTTCATTTACATTTTCAACTTCATGCGTTGTTTCAATATTCTACAATGAAAATATTTACCAAATGGTAGTGATCGTGCGCGAAAGGCTCAATATTATTTTCATTTACATTTTCAACTTCATGCGTTGTTTCAATATTCTTCAATGAAAATATTTACCAAATGGTAATGATCGTGCGCGAAAGGCTCAATATTATTTTCATTTACATTTTCAACTTCATGCGTTGTTTCAATATTCTTCAATGAAAATATTTACCAAATGGTAGTGATCGTGCGCGAAAGGCTCAATATTATTTTAATTTACATTTTCAACTTCATGCGTTGTTTCATTATTCTACAATGAAAATATTTACCAAATGGTAGTGATCGTGCGCGAAAGGCTCAATATTATTTTCATTTACATTTTCAACTTCATGCGTTGTTTCAATATTCTTCAATGAAAATATTTACCAAATGGTAGTGATCGTGCGCGAAAGGCTCAATATTATTTTCATTTACATTTTCAACTTCATGCGTTGTTTCATTATTCTTCAATGAAAATATTTACCAAATGGTAGTGATCGTGCGCGAAATGCTCAATATTATTTTCATTTACATTTTCAACTTCATGCGTTGTTTCAATATTCTTCAATGAAAATATTTACCAAATGGTAGTGATCGTGCGCGAAAGGCTCAATATTATTTTCATTTACATTTTCAACTTCATGCGTTGTTTCATTATTCTTCAATGAAAATATTTACCAAATGGTAATGATCGTGCGCGAAATGCTCAATATTATTTTAATTAACATTTTCAACTTCATGCGTTGTTTCATTATTCTTCAATGAAAATATTTACCAAATGGTAGTGATCGTGCGCGAAAGGCTCAATATTATTTTCATTTACATTTTCAACTTCATGCGTTGTTTCATTATTCTTCAATGAAAATATTTACCAAATGGTAGTGATCGTGCGCGAAAGGCTCAATATTATTTTAATTTACATTTTCAACTTCATGCGTTGTTTCATTATTCTTCAATGAAAATATTTACCAAATGGTAGTGATCGTGCGCGAAAGGCTCAATATTATTTTCATTTACATTTTCAACTTCATGCGTTGTTTCAATATTCTACAATGAAAATATTTACCAAATGGTAGTGATCGTGCGCGAAAGGCTCAATATTATTTTCATTTACATTTTCAACTTCATGCGTTGTTTCAATATTCTACAATGAAAATATTTACCAAATGGTAGTGATCGTGCGCGAAAGGCTCAATATTATTTTCATTTACATTTTCAACTTCATGCGTTGTTTCAATATTCTTCAATGAAAATATTTACCAAATGGTAGTGATCGTGCGCGAAAGGCTCAATATTATTTTCATTTACATTTTCAACTTCATGCGTTGTTTCAATATTCTACAATGAAAATATTTACCAAATGGTAATGATCGTGCGCGAAAGGCTCAATATTATTTTCATTTACATTTTCAACTTCATGCGTTGTTTCAATATTCTACAATGAAAATATTTACCAAATGGTAGTGATCGTGCGCGAAAGGCTCAATATTATTTTCATTTACATTTTCAACTTCATGCGTTGTTTCAATATTCTACAATGAAAATATTTACCAAATGGTAATGATCGTGCGCGAAAGGCTCAATATTATTTTCATTTACATTTTCAACTTCATGCGTT
>JAQBSW010011053.1:0-21647 GCA_029291075.1 Eudiplozoon nipponicum | reverse complement strand
CAGGTCAGTAATTTCAATAATCTTAGTGGTCTATTGGTTAAAACACCTGAATACTACATGGTATGCAACTAGTTGGAGTCTCACTGTAATTGTTTAATATACAGTTTTAATTTGAAGCAGAAATGCCTCAGATTTTGAATCATATTAACAGTGGCTTAAATAAATAAATTGGCTTAGTTAACACCTTGATCCAGTTTCGTTGATCAAAGTGGAAATGGCCTGAATAATATGAGTGAAAAATTGCAAATTGATGGGTAGCGTGTCGAATATGACGAACAGCTTTTGATTTCGATGCGATGACTACAAATGCTGCGTAAAAACCGTAAAGATCTGTAAATTTTGCGAGTTTTGATCGGGCAAGGTGGCTCAGTAGTTAGAGCACCAAATTCCGAAGCAGACGTACCCAGGTTCGAGCCCTGTCTGCGGAAAAATCTGGACAGTACGAGATGAGTTCCCAATAAGTACGAAACCAGTCTACTGGATGAATTGCCTTTTCCACACTATACTATATTTAGTCTTATAATGACAAATGTATATACATAATGAGTCAGGTGTTTAGATCAAGTTCGCAA
The DNA here is from genome assembly GCA_029291075.1 of Eudiplozoon nipponicum. Classification (NCBI taxonomy): domain Eukaryota; kingdom Metazoa; phylum Platyhelminthes; class Monogenea; order Mazocraeidea; family Diplozoidae; genus Eudiplozoon; species Eudiplozoon nipponicum. Next base: position 21,075 of record JAQBSW010011053.1, on the reverse strand, counting down.
CCTTGATTAAAAGTAAAATGTTATATCTCATTGGCTATCAAACTGTGAAATATTAGATTTTAAGGCATATTATTGATTCGACTCTGAAGCCGAACGTGTATTAATCATTGAACACGATGACAGTCATTTCTTGTATGCATTTTTGCAACAAAATGTAATAGTTAAGCATCTAAACTCCATTTTCACAATTTTTGGGGATATATTTGGTTAGTCATTTCCCAGAAGTAATGTGGACACGGAGATTAACAACTTTGTCGAATTAAACATGGTCAGGTAAATATGCCACATCCGGTCGTTAAAACCACTTAATTCTTTAAAAAAAACATTAAAACAACTGTTAGAAACGATACAGGCTATAAAGAATTCCTTTCTATTTTCTGTTGTGGAAGATTATTTAAGATGAAAGCGCCTTCCGTGGTAACCAAGCGTCATCATAAAACCAACACGCTACTTGGTGTGTGGCTAGTTAGACTCGCGTTTGTAATCCTGACTAGCACTGATGAGTGGTAAAATTTTGAACATGAATTTGTGAGCATATTTTGTATGATTACTTTATTACACAAAGAATGAATATTGATTGCAGTGTATTTATTTTAACAGCATCATCCACCTAATGTAAGTACCTCATTTTTGTATATTGCTAATTCAAATATAATATATATATATATATATATATATATATATATATATATATATATATATATATATATATATATATATATATAACGTTAGAATGTACCGGGAATGTGCATTATTCCAAATATAGCCCACATAATTTAATTGCATATTTTTCGTTTCTAGTGTCTTTAAACACAATCACAGCATAGACCAATTAAATTGAGGAAATTACGCAAGTGCTATTATACATAGTGAACCCTATTTAATTCGCATTAAACAAGGAAGGGAACACCACATTAATTTCCCTCACTTTATTGCCACTGGATGTTGAAATTCCGCTGGAGAAATACAAAGTAATTTACAATTTCACCTCTGGGGTTAGTAAAGGCCAATCGTATAACAAAATAAACTCGTACACGTCAACCACATTTCTCTGACTTGTCAAGAGACAGGCGTGTATACTTTTAAAAGGGATTGAGACAAATAATGTGAGTCGACTACAATCTTTCCCGAACATCGTGAGCAATCCTCGATAGTTTACGAGTGTCATTTTGCCATTCACAATATGGTATTAAGAAAACTATACCAATATTTTGAAGGGTTCATCCAAATCAAATAAAAGTGGTTAACTTTTATTTACATTAAGGTTGAGATCATGATATAAACACCAGTCCCATTATATATATATATATTTGACAGTATAAAATAAGCATAATGTAATGTAGAATAGGCAATTCCGTCCGCGCAACCAATGATCATTTAATTACATAGCGGTTAACTATTTTAATAGAATTTCGCGCGGTGTGGAAATGGTTTTCTATTAAAACTTTCCCTTTTCCAATTAAACAGTGTGATATGAACACCAATCCAATTATATATGCATATTTAAAAGAAACATGTTGCGCGACAGGGAATAAATCATTTACCTGATTATCGGTTTGTGATCCGATTTGCTTGCATCCGCTGTCTTCCTGATTTTTTCTCCAAAATTTTCGATTACCAGATACGGTTATCTTTTTCAATGGAAAGTTCAACATAATAAGTTGACAATCAAACGAGAATACATACACACAGGCATGGCGTACGGTTATCTAGTAAGTTGTCAGTAATTGTGACTAAATCACTGTAATCTCATTTCGAAGCGTGTACACATGCAGACATATAAACCAACCAATTTGACATACACTTTCCTAGCATTTTATGCTTAAGAGATCTAACAATAAGTATAAATGGGGCAGTTTAAACTAATATTTCCACTTGACATATTGATTGTCAACTTATTATGTTGAGCTTTCCATTGAAAAAGATAACCGTATCTGGTAATCGAAAATTCTGGAGAAAAAATCAGGAAGACAGCGGATGCAAACAAATCGGATCGCAACCCGATAATCAGGTAAATATATGCATATTCTAGTATGAACTAAGCCTCGTTTAATTTATAAAAGACAATTCACCCAGTAGACCGGTTTTGTCCGTACAGATTCGAGCCCTGTCTGCAGCAAATTTTGGACAGTGCTTAAAGTGTTCCCAATTAGGACGAAACTTGCCTATTGGATGAGTTAAAAAATCATTGAATGCGATGAATTGCCTTTTCTACATTATACGATGCATATTTTACACAGTCATACTTACTTAACTAGCTTTTCTTGTACTTTGTATAATATTTCGATTAGCCTTGCCGGCAGTCATCGTCACAATCCGCGCTGATTAGTTACCAACTACCAAAATCATCAGCACAGACTGACTCAGTGTCCAAAAGTAAATTCGTTTACTAGTATGTATTAGGTGTTGCGAACTTAGTAACAAATCAGTTCAGTTGAGACCAGAGCTAAACAACGGAGATAAACGGTATATCCATGCAATATGTTTGTGCTGGAGACTATCATAGGAGTTGGTATTACGTTTCATTTTTATATATTTAGGAATGGATAGCGATACAATCTCCTAGACGAATGTGTAAACCTGCAGTAGTGAAGCTAACATTATATAAAGTCTCGACAATGCGATTCTCAATTTCGGTGAACTATAGCATAAATTGATATCGATCATGTTGGTGCCATGGACCGACTCGGCAACCATACTGTTGGTTCCATGTACCTTTTCGGTACTACAATATTGGTATCGGTTACTAACACAATAGCCATAGTGTTTGTATTCTTTACAGACTCGGTATATATATTATATAGAGTGAGTTAGCTGGAAGTCGCATTTTTGAGACTTTATGTAATGTTAGCTTCACTAATATAGGTTTACGCATTCGTTTAGGAGATTGTACCGTCATATTATCCCACATTCCTCACCCAAATATATAGTGGTCAAAGGGCGTAATACCGGCCCCTACTGATGAGTCGCCAGTAAGCATGAAACGAATGTGCATGCTATTGTACTTTCCGTTAATGCTGTCTTTAGTTTATCCTTCTGGTCACAACTGAACTAATTTGTTACTAGGTTCGCGACACCTAATACATACTTGCATATAATTCATTTACTACTTTGTATATTTTCACTATTTCAGTCCCCAATTTTATGCGTATGCACAATATCAAATCTATACCCACATGGTAGTCAGTTTCGCTTGCATTAAGTATATGCCTTTCATAAGAGTGTAATACTTCTTGTGAATAGTTTTCTTGTCATCGTCAATAATTTTAATGATGCTTGAGCCACAATATACAATTGACTGTCCAAGGCAACAGGATAAATGCGACAGGTGTTAATGGAACCGATATTTATTTTGAAATTATGTTAGCTAGTGCTTTCCTTGTATGAAGTAGGAGATAATATTTTAAATTTGTACATCAATTGGTTTTGAAATTCTTTTAACCTCTGGTACAAAATGAATGAACGAGGAAACTAGGCGTGTCCGATAAATGTTACCCTTGATCAGGCATCTATTACACATTGAGGTATGTTCAATTCAAATAATAATAATAATAATAATACCATTTTGGGCGAAGAGTTATATAATTCAAAATTTTATTTGGTGTGTCAATGAATCGCGTCGTATTGCCAGCTCTGGCTATTCAATATAAGTTTCACAATAATGAAAAATCAATGGTTTGTTAGATCGATCCTTTCGGAAGACGCTTTACATTATGCAGTCCATGATCTATAGCTGTACTCAATAATATATTATTATTATTATAATATAATATAATATTAGGCACAGTTTATCTGTAACAAGTTATTTCAAATGACGTCAAACAGTTTACTCTGATAGTTTTTGAACTCAATATTTTGCGGTGTGTAAGCATTCAGGTTATCAATGCCGCGTTTTGCGTACGCGGGTAATAGCTGTAATGATCAGTTACAAAGATCGATTTATCATTTCCATTTTGTTTTGTCTTTGATCGGTTGACTTCATTTTATTGGTTCGGAAATGTGGTTCTATCACATCTTTGTGATAGAACCGCATTTCCAGTTGAAGTAAAAATGAGTCAACCCGATCAAAGACAAAACAAAATTGGAAGTGTTGATAAATCGGGTTTTACTCTGATGTTTAAATGCGTTTTAAGAATATTGGTAACACATTGGTAGGAATCGGTACAACGCTCCAAACCACCAATATGAAGGAAAAATGGAAGGCGTAATCTTCTGCAATCATGTGTATTAAAGCAGTAGGAGATTCAACTTCATGTAAATCACAGGGAATGCGACTTCAAAGCCATATCGCAACAAATAATATGTACCATATATGTTAATAGTTCCAAACAATATAATATCCGGGATCCATTTTGAGGAAGAATTGTCAATAAGCTCAAAACGCAGCAGTATTGATGGTTATACCTTTTGTTCATGCTGGCCTTGTCATATCATTTTATTCTTATTTGAGATTACTTTTTATAAGATAAGCAATCCCTGTATAACATCTTTGTGATGTGATAGAACCGCATTTCCATTGGAACAAATAATAAGTCAACCCGATCAAAGGCAAAACAAAATTGGAAATTGTGATCAATCGGATCTTTTTTGAAACTGTCCGTGCAAAGCTACTACCCGCGTACGCAAAACGCAGCATTGGAATAAAAAACAAATTTCAGCTTAGCAGTAATTTTATTCTAATATGTACAGAAAAGTATTTTCAGTTTGTCCGTCTTGTTTGTAGCACGACCAATGCTTAGAGTCATTCATATTCCTGCGTGTACAGATTACCGTTTTCTGTTTATTGCTGTTTATAATGCTAGATTATGAATCCTGCTTGATTTCGTACGTTAGGTCATTATTCTAGAACTATCTTTCTCACCAGTTTAAATTATTGCTGACATTATTAAAAATTGATTATAATCGTGGAATGTGATTATAAAAGGATTATATTTTCAAGAAATGATGGATTGTATTATTGTGCAAATTGGTGTTCTTATTGTGTTCATCGATTAGATTAACTGGCTGGCCTAACTTGAGGCGACATAAATTGTCTCCTGATTGGTGGCAATATGCTGTGTTAATTTTGTGTACTAGATTGATATATATATATATATATATATATATATATATATATATATATATATATATATATATATATAAAGAAAATATGTGGCAATGTATTTTAAAGTAAGTTTATCGCAATAACTAATCAAAATAGCGCCAAATTTCAAGGTAATACGGATTTATAAGAACTTGATGAATATTTAAAAAAAGCAAGTACATTTAATTAAGCAAACGTTTACTACAAGTGGGTTGGCAGATCACAAACAAGCACTAATACAGTACTATATTGCATTCCTTCAAGCACGTCCCTGATGCTTTTTGGACCATCTAAATAACCATCGGAACCCAATGCGAATTTAATTACACATAAATATAAACTAGGTAGTTCATTTATGCCCAGTGGATTTAACCAAACTAACACACAAGTTGTGCAACTGGTCCAAAAAGTATGAGGTCAATAGAGTTTCCTTTTACCAGATTAAAGTTTAAGCGAACTAATTTATTTCGATACTGGCTAATGCTTTATTACCAGATTTGTGTTGTTACTAACACATGATTGTTTTCATTTCCTCATTCCTTCGGAAAATTACCGGGACTCATTCTCGGATCCTTTCATCAATCTACAGATCGTCACAAATTAGAAAGACACATCAACTTTATTATTTTTCATTTATAATTTGTGGTGATCTGTGGTCTGATGAAGGAACCCGACAAGGGTTCTCAGGATATTTCTACAGACAAGACGAACTGATAACAAACCTGCATTTGTGTACATTAATTAACGTTTAAAAATTCTAATGAAATTAAAATGTTTATGTAATCCTGCGTAAACGGGGCAACTGTCCATCTCTAAATTTATTTCATCTCACTGTGCATTGTACAGCCATTGCAGAATGAGGCGAAATTTGCATATGACCTAAGCGCGTTATGACGAAATATTGGAGAAAATTTACTTGTACAATTAACCTTGTCTGAATTGAGTAACATCAGTGACAAATGTGTTTCTAGCGTGCATATAAGAAGTGATATTATATATATCTTATCAAATTACCAAAATCGCATTATCTCTAATGTTTTGAGCCAATATACTATGAGTTCCGTCTCCCCTCATTTATGGTCTGTAGGCCAAAGTTTTATAAAAAATGTTCAGCAATGTTCATAGTTGTAGAATCGGCGTTAAATTCAGGTCCACATTCGGAAAGGTATTTTATATAATAATAAATTGCTTATAATATTTGTACGTTTCTTTTTTACAATTACATCATAGTTGATTATTTTTTGTTCAAAGTTTAAAAAAATTTCATTCTTGGCATTCCGCATGACTTCGGTGCATTCACTTTATTTACAGCTAGCAAGTTGCGCTACAATAATCAAAATTGATCATTCTATAAAGCTCTATTTGGGGACAAATTAAAATATTAATTAAATCATGTTTGCAAACTTAATATAAACACCAATCCAATTATATTTTCATTTGCAATTGTGTATTTTGTGTTACGCACCTAAGAACAAACTAGTCCAAGTAGGACCAGAAGGATAAAACAAAGTGAGGCTGAACAGACTGTATACTCTTATCTGCACAAATGTTTTGTTCTTACTGGCGATTCACCAATAGGAGCCGGTGCTACGCCCTATGCCCACTATATATTTGTGTGGGGAAGATGAGACAATTGGACGGTACATTTGTCAGTATAAACTAAGCACTGTGTACGGTAGCAAAGGCAGTCTAGCAAGTAGAACGAATTCGTCGCATTTGGGAACTCGTAAAAAGCCATCAATAATTTTGCCACACACGAAGCTTGAATTGGGGAATATCTGGTTCAAAATACATGATAATATCTTCTGCACTACTTTGCACAAAAAAATTAAAAAATTAACTCATATTTTTGGTTAGTCTTCCCTTCAGATGCCTATATGGCATCTGTTTAGACACAAAGTTCAAACTAGCTACTCACAATCTGTCATTATAGAACAGGCACCACACTTCCTGGGAAAGCGTTAGTGAATTGACAATGTATATATTTTAGGTGACCATTGGTTGCGCAAGCGGTGATAACGATTAATTAAATAAATGTTGTAAACAACAATTAAATTATAGTTAATATTTTAGTATAAAGCATGCATCGTATAATGTAGGGAAGTCAATTAATCCAGTAAACCGGTTTCGTCCTTATTGAGTACTCTTCAAGTACTATTCGTGGCAAAATTCTTGACAATATTTAAAGAGGTTCCAATAAGGTCGAAACCGATCTGCTCGATGAATTACATTTTCTGCATCAAGCAACTCTTTGCTGATATTGGCAAATGCATATCGAATAAGATTTGCGTTTGTATCAACCTGGCAATCTTGATTTAAATAATTGTTTCCAACTCCCACGTAATCAGTTGTCGTTTGATTTAATTTACTTTTTCAATAAACTTCACGTTCTTTTAAAACAGAATCTGCATATTTTTAAACTAAGTACGAAACCGGTTTACAGTATGAATTGCCTTTTCAACACTATACATTACTTAGATTACACTGACACATGTTTATACATAATGGGTCAGGTGTTTATATCAAGATCGCAACCTTGATTAAAAGTAAACTCCGTATTTTATTGTACCATTTTTCTTGAAGGTAAGTTTAAACAAATTGGTTATTACCATAAGCCCAGGTTCACTATTAGTTTATCATTTTTGCCTAGCGTTGCCCAGGGCATATTTTGCAAAAATAACAAACTTTTATTTGCACACGGAAACAACTGCAGAATACTCAAACATCCTCGTCTGCGTAATGTTTACGGTTGCTGACCACTGTCACTGACTAAGACAATTGATTAACCACTGGGGTTTTTTTTACCAAAGTAAATAGGTAGCAATCTGTTGCACAAACGTACACATGTGCCAAATAATAAACTGTAAACTCGATGGCATTGGGTACGCACACATGCAATCTTTAAAGGTTTCTCTTTAACTATAGTAAACATCTGCGCTATGCTTACATTTGCGCAACGACGTGTTTCTCTAATCAGGAAATCCAACGACGTGGTAATTTTAGAGTAAACAAAGAATCTGTTGTGTTAAAATTGAGAAACATCTCAGATACTGATTCATGCGACAGTAGTCTTGGATATGCGCTTTTATGCTAATTCCATTTTAATTTCACTTTTGTTATCGCTTAAATGGAACTAGCTACAAATCATTTGGGGGTGCACAAATGTACACCAGTAACAACACAGTTGCTGTTGTTACAATAGCACAATTTAACCATCTACTTAAACCGGCAAAAAGAAATATCTGAATCTCAACAGGTGATATTGGAGGCAAGAGCTAATTAAGTTTAAATTGATTAAAAATGAGAAAATTGCTTTTTTTCTACCTCTATGAAGAATAAAAAATCACCTCAAGTTTTGTGACTTTCATTTTGTTTACAATAACACATTCAGTGCGTGCATGGTCATTATTAATATTTTCCACTTTATTATTATTATTATTATTATTATTATTATTATTATTATTATTATTATTATTATTATTATTTAAATAATAATTTCGAGAATGGAATAATCACGAATCTCATATTTTGAAACAAGTAGGAAGATTTGATTTAAATGATTGGTACGTGGTGTGAGCTTTATTTGTTGACTCTCCGTGACTTGCGTTCGTAGGTTGTTGCTTTGCTCTATCAGTTTCGCAAAGATGCGATTGATCCCCATTTCTAAGTACGCATTGATTTTGGCTTCATTCTGGCTGGGCGCGGATTCGTCTCTTTCTTCCCAATGCTTCAACTGGAAATCAGGTACGATCTAATCTTTAGACGATTGGTCAAATACAGTGGGATTGGTGCTTAATGGAAGCTCGCAAACGTGATTTAAAGAATTGTGCCACCACCCGCGCAATCAATTATTGTTGAAAGGTAGAAATCTGTCTGACAGTTATTAAGACGTAAAGAATGCGCAAGATTTGCTGTGGCTCTCACAGCTGAAGTCTGCACAATATTGTACTTGAACGGCATTTTGGCTGCAAAATTTCGATGTATACCCGATCGTAAATTGTTTACATCAGTAACGAATTATTGCGCGTACGTTATAACAAATTATTTAAATCCACATTGTGTTCTTTTATACAAAGAAAATGGCATTTTTATTTTATTAGTTTTTAGCATATTTTAAGGTGAAGCTAAATGTTTATCTATCTAAGCACAGTTAGCTCCAGTGCTCAAGATGATGATTTTACACTTTAACATTAAACTTCCAAGGATACAATGGGTATTCAAAAAGTTATTAGACAGTTGTTTACGTTATACAATATTTAGACTATACTGACAAATGGATGAATATAATTGGGATTGCGTTTGTATCAAGATCGCAACCATGATTTAAGTATTTACTATCATCGCCCACACAGACAATGTGCGTTTAATATACAGAAATATTACTAAATTATTAAATTCCACGATTTCTAATATGTTCAAAAACACTAACTCCATTTCAAGAATCATTGAGCTCTAAAGGAGCCCGGCCATTACAGGGTTCGATAAATAAACTCTGCTCAGGAACAATAATAGGTAAAGCTGAGCTCACATGGACATGTTGAATAGGTGGTATTAGCCTCACTGAGTTCACAGTGAAATATTATTATTAAAAATCTGCTATTCGTGTTAATCCAACCATATATATATATATATATATATATATATATATATATATATATATATATATATATATATATATATATATATATATACTTAATTATATCAATTATTATATTTAAATTTTTCTTATATGTCAAATAAATATTTTTTACACGCGTGTGTATTTTATTTATAATTTTAGTCAAAGTTAAAGAATTAATCGATTGCGCGGGTGGTGACAAAAGTTCTCTAAATCAAGTCTGCGAAATTGAAATTAGCTCCAGTCCCATTGTATGTAAACAATCGAAAAACATGGCAAGACCGCCGTCAGCAAAACACGTTGACACGTTTCGACCTTCAATGAGCATTATCAGAATACGACGCCAAACTGACCGGTGTGGAACAAAGCGAATGCATATGTAGGGCGAGCCAAACTAGTTAGGCGTCTCACACCTGTTGTAGTCTTGCATGCATTGTACTTGGCTGGAAATATCAGCTGTACAATTGGTTGTATAGTTTAAAAGATGAATCTCGTTGCGCAGTTCTGTCCTTCTTGTTGTGGATTTGACCGAATTTTTCTTGTGTGGGACAATTGATAGCACTCATAGGTCGGTAAAATCTTGAATTTTCATCATTTTCAGGTGATGTAATTTTTGGCCTCAATTGATGGGTTCTCACTTGTCCCTTCTTTTTTAAGCCTTCCATTAGCTGATTGTCTGAAAATGACGTTGCGCAACAACGCGTTTCACTAATCCGGAAATCCAACGACGTGGTAATTTTAGAGTAAACAAAAAATCTGTTATGTTAAAATTGACAAACTTCTTAGAAAAATGGAAAATCTTGTTCCAACGTCATTTTCAGACAATCAGCTAATGGTTTTATAGTTGGCAGGTGAGTTTGGAGGACGATATATTTAAGATTCATGTTTCAGTAGGATAGGCATAGCGCAGGCTTTGTAAGCGTTTGCTTTTCTTGTAATTCATTAAACTTTAGGGGGTGGAAATTGTGTTCGTCAATGATATTTACAGCAAAATCAGCGAAAATCTTATAAGTTTATGGAAATTTAAAAAAAAACTTTATATTTGATTTTGTAATGAAGGGTAGACCTTGAAATCTATTGAGCACCAATAGTATTTCACTATAACTTACTATGGAAATAGTAAAATAATGAATCTGTGCATCAATAAACTGTATAATTTTGATGTTGACAAATCGTGAAACCGCACGGTATAATCATTATAGAAAGAAGACCGTGACAGTATGAAACATGTAATCAGGTTGAAATTTTAAATCATAATGCAAACACAAATCCGGATTAGATATCTTTAACGAGTCTTTGCTCCTCTAAAATTGAAATATCGCCTAGATGCGACGATAGATATCAGTTTAAAAATCATTGACAATGTAAAAAACAGAAATCTTACAATATGTGTCAACACAAACTAACAAACAAAATTAATATGGAAGTTGAAACTCGATATATACACGTCAGTTATGTGGTCATTTTTCTAATTCAAAATTAATTTCTCATAAAGATTTACCCGTTAAGTTTCACTGTATTGGATTTTTCACCATATTACGATCGTTGATTTCAATCTGAAATACGCAAATTGGCTTTCGCAGAGTCTATGTCGCCATCTGAATACTACGGAATACCTTACGATGAGCAGTCCTTTGAAGGAAGCATTTGAATTGCAATGCCAAAATATTTCGAGAAGGCGCTGACGTGAATACAACATCATTTGTTGCAATTAAAAAAAAGATTATTGACAACAAAACTATCAAATCATGTCACTATGTGCGACTAGTTGAATAAAATATGATTGGTATTTATCTCAAGTTCGCAAAATTGGATTATTTAAATAGGCAAGGGATATGCATATTTCCTACAATGTGTACCTTTTAGATTTGACGAAGCCGAATTGGAGTCGAAAGTATTACGAATTTTATGCGAAAAAGCCGAAAATAATAATCCTCTGGTCTAAAATGTTTAATGCAAATGTGTACACAATCAAATTGAGAAGGTTCTAAGTAGCACTTGCCGGCATCACTTTGAATTAACATTTCACCCTCCTTAACCTTACGACTCGAGCAATAAAATTACCTCTTATTTTGCACAAATTCGGTGGAAATGCAGAGAGAATGTAATTGAAATTGTATTTTTTATTTACAACTTTCGAATGCCTGTTGCAACACTTAAACAACGCGCAGAGGATAAAAAAATGTGTGCTTGTGGAAAGGGTGAGTGTGGGTTGGGTACTGCTACTTAAATTGCGCTTATGGTATGTGAACACTTGCCTATTGAAGATTATGTGAAAAATTAAACCAGAAATGTTAATTTAAAGCAGTTGATACTATCTAATAGTCACGTAGATATTTTAAAGCCTATTAGCTCCACATTTTTTCTGTGGTAAAATCAACTTATCACTCGACGAAATAGGAGGAATGCAAGTTGGCATTTTACACCCCCTGTTGGTGTGTAATTAGTGACGTATTGAGGCCAACGTGATTAGGTCTGTCCATTTTTGAATGCCAGTCTAAAATCATGATCAATAAATTGGACCCCTATGCACACCTAGTCAACAAGGCACACGCTGAAAGGCCTATACAAACTTTTTGGATGCTGTAGCACATGAAAAATTGTCGAGCGTTTAGGACGAAAAAAATGTCAACTTGAAAGAGTTATCCTAAGCTGAACGCTCAGATCTGCGTTTTAGTGACATGACTTGGTTAAGAAAACAGCACAATCTGGGATAAATGTAGGCTCTACTTCTACACGGGCTATAATAGCAATGCAAATGAAAGTGTGCCCGGCATGGGCCAGATGTATAACTTTTCCAGCTGCGTGATATTTTGGCCTAAAATGTAGATTAAATGAACCTTGGTTGCGCGGGCGGTTATAATTTTTTGAAATGTAGGTTGCAATCCAGATATAAACACCTTTACCATTATGTACACACATCTTTTAGTATCAAATAGGCATTGTATAATGTAGAATAGGCAATTCATCCAGTAGACCAGTCACGTCCTTATTTGGAATTCATCACGTACTGTCCAGATTTTGCCGTAAACAGGGCTTGGAACTAGGCACGCCTGCTGCAGAACCTGTTACTCCAACCACTAAGGCACTCTGCCGTATACTAAACACAAATTTTAGCTATATGCTAACTAATGTTTCCTAGTTAGACTGTTCTATAAGGTGGAGATAATATGCCATACATTTAGACATGAAGTTCCAACTAATCACCCCCCAAACTATCATTATAGAACAGATACCATGCTAGCAGGGGACGTGGTATTGAATTAAACATTAATATAATTAAATGGACATTGGTTGCGCGGGCGGTGTTAGCAATTATTTCTGTGGTTCGAGAAACTGATTTCGAAGCAGACATGCCAAGTTAAATACCTGTCCGCGAAAAATTCTGGACAGTACGTGAAGAGTTCCCAATAAGGACGAAACCGGTCTACTGAATGAATTTCCTTTTCTACATTATGCAATGCTTAGTTTATACTGACAAATGTATGTACATAATTGGTCAGGTGTTTATATCAAAATCGAAATCTTGTTCTGTTCAATAATGAGAGATTGGGGATAGTTAGTTGGAATTTTTGGTCTAAAAGGATGCCAAACGAGCTCCACCTAAAGGGAACGGCTAACCGAGAAATGCTAGTTAATATATAATTGAAATTTGTGTGTAATGTGAGACGGGGTGGCTCAGTGGTTAGAGCATCAGATTCCAAAGCAGACCTGCATATGTTCGAGCACTTTAGGAAGCAAACTCTGAACAGTACATTATGAACCGCCAATATAGATGACTACATATATTGCTTGACCAATAGCGCAACATAGTAACACCTCATTATGACAATATTTTAACCAACTGCACATAAATTATCTACTTTGCATATTTCTATGTTTACTCAGATTCACATTAGATTACGGTGGTCATTTAGACTCTTGAAATCAAATTTGCGAGCTTCAAGTAAACACCAATCCCTTTGTATTTAACCAGACGTCGAACAACATAACAAAACTACCGACGACTGGTTAAATGCAATGGGATTGTTGCTTACTTCAAGCTCGCAAACTTGATTTAAAGAATTGTTGCCACCACCCGCGCCAACAATTATTGTAAAATTGTATTGTCATTTAGACTGTTCAAAAAGCATCAGTACGTGCATGACTGGTGAAATATAGAACTGCATTGGTGCTTATTGGAGATCCGCCAACTTAATATAAATAATGATTATCAGCACGCTTGCAGTTAGCTTTTGCTTTATAAAACGTACTTACTCTTTTAAAAATTCATCGAATTCTTATTAAAACAGTACATCATTGACATTTGGCGTTCTTTCTCAAAAGTATGATAAACATATATAAAAGATATATCATGCCACATTATACTTTCTCATAAATATACCTTTATATATATATATATATTTTGTACTAGTCATTGCGTACCTTGCAAAAGGTTAATTCAAATAAAACTACAAGGACATTCGTTAAAGTATACGATTCATTATGCAATCATGAATAACCGTTGCTTATTGTTTACGCTGTTTTTATATATTTAAAGCAGAAATTCATAGAAAATTATCTTTATATCAGAACGAAGAATTAAAATATTTGTTTCTTATAATATGAATAGTTAGCGGACAAAAACTGTACAATCGTCCAATCTGACACCCATACCGTTAACGTTACCTGAAGCCTGATTAACGATTTCTATATTCGGAAGATGAAATTTTGCTGTCGCTCTAATCAATCCGCGAATGGCGTCACCTCAATGAAAAATTAATTGCATGATGACTGTTGACATTAACTTAATCATTTTAAAATATATTTCATTCTCAAAAGCAGTTTACACGACCACCGGTGTTTGCTGATTTTTTGGTGATCGTAAAAACAATTATTATTTGGTTGGAAAATAACAGCTACTTGTAGAATAGTTGTTGAAAACTAAGCTTTTGCCACAGGTTCGTGTTTTAGTTTTATCGGAATATATGGTGAGACTTAATTTATTTATCATTTTACACTGTATGAAATCTTATAATCTAATTTATTTTTGTTATTATTTAATTTATTATTATTAATTTATTTTATTTTTATTTTTATTATTTTTTATTTATTATTATTTATTTTATTTTTATTATTAATTTATTATTTTTATTATTAGAGGTTGTGAATTTTCAAAAATCAAACGGGAAATATGTTTTACTCTCTCCTTTTTAATGACCATAAAAGTATGTACAGAATATGGTAAAGTAAAAATGTTGCATATGTCTTATGATGGCCAGTCTCTGTAAAAAATTATAGAACATTCACGATCGCTTGTATTTTATTGATGATATTAAACCATGGATTTCAGACGTTTTTGACAAAAATTTATAACGCATTTAAAGCGATAGATCATTTTATAATCATATTTCTCCAGTAAGCACGAACGTATACGTATATGATAGTAGCCATCTTGGCCCTGGTTACTTCTGTGTCTAAATTATGAAACTTATTACTAGATGCAATATCCCAAGCGTATATGCCAGATCTCCGCAATAAAGTATATCTAACTATAATATTTTATTTAGAAGACCAATTTTAATTTTACTCTCATTTGTGTTGAATTTGTGGACCTCTGTTAGAACATAATTTTTAGAATTCATTTTTACATATCAAGCTGTACACGTTTGCTCACATTAATAAATTATGACATAATAGTTTTTATTGCAATGATAAATCATACATAGAATCAACTTCAGATCAAACATATTTATTATAGTGTAATTATATTGCTCCCTATGCCTCTCTAAATGCGCTTTTAGATGTATGGACACGCTTTTTTATAATATTTAATTCTTTTCTTCCGTATTCAATTTCTCACAATCTCTCTTTTTCCCTCTCTTTCTCTCTCACTCGCATATATGCGCATATCGCAAAACTTGCACAGCGAATGAAAAACTTGAAACGCAAACAAGATATGCGTGAATTACCACAATTAGCCCAATCGGAATCGCGTATTCTTAATTGGCCAATCACCACGAGGTACATTTTATTCAGCTATCGATGAATAGAAACATAATGAGTTTAACTATAAAAGATCAAGCTAGCCTCCAGAATACATTTCTTCCGATTGTTATTTTTCTTGTGAATGTTTTATCATTGTGATTATTTGAAATTTCAATAACTGGTATTATTCTTGGAATATTAAGCACAGACATGGAGGCGATTACGGTGAGTAGAATAATTATAATCTTATACAAAATTTATTTTACAAATTTTAAATAATTATTTAATCTTTAATTCTCGCTCTGTGAATTTTAGTAACTTTTAGTCTACATTAACAGATCTGCAATTAATTAATTAATTCAATATTTCACGTGCCCGCATAGCATAATAATTCAGACACATGGATTTGCCAGTCTACTTACCTCACATGATAAAGTTCATTCCGTATATTTCACTTCATTACGTCATGGGTCCTGTAAGGCTGGTGCAAATATTGAGCAGCAATCCTAAAATGAAAATAAGTATAAAGTCTTGTTCGCGTAGAAATAACACCAGTAACATCTATTAATCAAATGAGGATAACGCACCAATTAATAATTTATTTCATATTAGAACCTGAGTCATTTTTTTCAATGCCGCGTTTTGCGTACGCGGGTTTTACTTGATTGTCTACTCAATTTTGTTTTGTCTTTTCGGTTGAATTCGTCCCAATGGAATTGTGGTTCTATCACATTTTATAACGAAGATGTGATAGAACCACATTTCCAATGGGACGAATACAAACTTAGCCCGATCGAAAACAAAACGTAAATGGATATTGTGATCAATCGGATCTTTGGAACTGTCGGTGCAAAGCTAAAACCCGCGTACACAAAACGCGGCATTGGAAAATATGAAGCTGGGACTTCGCAATCAAATTTAAATAAACCTAGGAGTCTACCAACATTCCTTGAAAAGTAGTCGTAATCTATTCAGTGCACTTGTGGAGTTTTTACAGCTTAAACGGATTGGCATGCAGAAGTTTGCATACATTGCATTCATTAGTTTTGTTTGTCTTTCAAAATATGTGTTCTCGAGCACACAAGCTCGGCATTATGTTTACATTCATTGACGTTCAGTGCCAATTAAGACAATTTTTCCTTGAAAAAGGATAATTTTTACATTAAATTAAACTAATTTAGTCATTGCAAAAACTAGTATTATAAATCTTGTATTAGATTGAATTTAGCAGGACACAGTTCAAGCATTGAAACGGTAGTTTTTGAAATTTGATTACAATTTTCCAATGCCACGTTTTGTTCTACGCGGGTTTTAGCTTTGCACTAACAGTTTCACAAAAATCCGATTGATCACAATTTCAATTTCCTCTTAGTCATCGATCGGTCTAGGTTGAAGCCTTACGAAGAAAGGGACGAATACAAACCCAGCCCGATCGAAGACAAAAACGCAATTGAATCTGTTAATGCAAAGCTAAAACCCGCGTACGCAATACCCGACATAGGAAAAAAAATCAAGTTTGCGAGCTTGAAGTAAACACCAACCCCATTGTATGTAACCAGTCTTCGAACAACAACATTATTGTTAAATTAAAAGCGTCTTTCAATTTGCTATTGATTTTCAAGGTGTTATGCGATTTTTAACATCTTTTTCTACAATTATAGGCTAAAATGCTGGATAAATCCAAACGGTTGGAGGCCTTTGTTACTGACGAAGACGCTTGGCATTTAGTCAATTTATACCGACAAACACAACCGACTGAATTTCTTGGTATTGTTCACCGACTTTTGGCCACTTTTCTCGAGTTGACTTATGACCATTTCGACGACGGATGGCCAATTACAACGCGTCTTCTGCCAAGCAATCCAGTTTCGACCACGGCCACTTTTGCCTCGTCTAATGAAAGGCCATTTATAGGCATAAATTATAAACTATCAAAATGCTGCAGAAATTATGAATCCCTGTCTTCGACTGACGCTGTGAAGCAAAATTCCAATCATAGTAACCATTTAAACACAACTAACAGTGGGACTGGTCCTCGGTTTATCTCTCCTGGAGCTACTCAACGCTTGGTAACTGGGCCCTGGTCAAAACTACGCAATCGACAGCACTCAGTTAACAGCAACTGTCCTTGTGACAATAGTCGATACAATGAAAGAAACTATGAAAGCAGCTTCGTATGTGGTTCGCCAAAAGATCTCGGAGAGGCTGTTTCTTCGGATGAAGAGTATTCAGCGCATAGGTAAAATCGTTTTTGCTCATTCAAGCGTGTATGCATTCCTTGCAATATTTATTTATCTTCATTTAGTCTTGAGGTGTGTCAAAGGGTTTTTAATATTTGTTGAGCTAGATATAGCTAGTAAGTGCCTGATAAAAATATATCCCTTGACAAAAAGTCTTAGAATTAGAAGTTTGCAGTTTCGCGACGCTAACTCTATTAATAAAGTAGTCGATTTATCGCTTTGGAACATTTAACGGAACAGGCACTTAAAATTCTGGTTTTGAGCATTTCAAATATATTTTTCAGATCGATTTTAACTTTCCTTATGACCTTTTATTTTGGTTAATTGTAAAGTTGAACAATTTATTCACACCTTTATAAACAGTTTTATTTCATGGAGACAAGCCAGAGTGGCTAAAGCCAAGGTAGCCATTAAATCAGTGCCGCAAAATGACAAACAAATGGGAAGAACCTTTGAACGTGATGATAACGCCTCAGCCGTTTCATTGCAACAAGCATCAGCTAGCCATTCATGCTGCCCTGGTGAACGTCATAAGCCAGCTGTTGTTTATTGCTCACCGGCGGGTCTTCTAAATCAATCAATTTCAAGCATGTCATCTCCAATACGTGTACAGACGAATGTTTGCGCAACAGCCAAGCAAAGCGAAACAATTCAGCCCGTGCTATCGAGCAACGAAATTAACTTTCGCATGCGTCGGAGACTTTTGCAGCCGGCCTGTCAGAGAATGCAGCCTCTGTTGAAAGGGCAATCGACAACCCACATACACAATTGTTGCCTTCCTTACTTCGAGTGGATAAGATGTTGGGTCCTCAGTCATCTTGTCACCAAACTTTCGCAGAAGCCACACCGAGTAAACGCGCAAAGTGCCTTACGGAACAGGTGCATTCTAACTGCACTTCACCTTCATCCACTGCTAAATATGATTTTGTCGGCTGTATTGCAAATCAGCCACAAGCACTGAATGAATCGAACACCAAATTTTGCGGTAGGTTGCACGCGATGTTTTGGTTTTAATTGTTATACGCTTTAAATTAGCGAATTGGTCTATTCCATTTTTTCGAAAATGCCGCGCATAAAACTAACAACTTGTTGACATTTTAGGCGCCAATTCTATCTTAAATTTGTTAACTTGCTTAAGGAAAATTTGTTTTAGCGTCTTATTCGTCTAAAATCATTGCAATGATATCGTCTTTTATTACGTGATTTTTCTACACACCCCCAGGCATAAATAAATAAATATATTAATGTATTAAACGCAACCAAAAAAACTACTTCAAAGGAGTTCTAAGGATATAATTTAACTCTGCATATACCCACTGTTCTCTAAAAATATGGAGATAAGCCTAGCTCCGTCGTAAAGTCCATCCCCTCCTCAACGTGGTACGACGGTGTCAACCATGTCTCGATGGCCGATCGTACATGGGCTAACGGGGCTATGGCGGTGGTGTCACCAGGGCGTGGTGGATTTCTGACCGGCGATCGGATCTCCTATAAAATACCACATGAGCCCGACGACGGCACCATGACTCGGCGTGTGTTCCCGCCACAAAGGGTTCAACAGCCACAGGATTACATGGACTCCTGGACAGTACCCCGTACTTCCGAATGGCGAATGAGCTCTCAACAGCCACCGGCAACCATGCAACTTACTGCTGCCTTGCAGACTGCGCTTGGATGTGCAAAGGCTAGAGGTGCGTCCTCGATCAAAAAGCCGAGTGGTGAGGGGACACCACTTGTACCAAATTCCCAAGAAACTCCATGAAAATGGAGCCGGCTTATCCTCCAAAAGGAGTCAGCCGCAGTAAAGTAAAGTAAAAGTAATGGGACTCATTAAGGAGTTGACCTGATGGAAATATCAAATGAAGTTGGAAATTATTCACATGAGTAGTTAGTTTCCTTTTTCTAAACTAGATTGAGAAACCCTGTGTACAAATATAACGCGATGGAATTCTCTATCCCTCAAGCGCACAGTCAAGAATTCGTGATTCCGCGTAAACATACCTTCATCACTTGAAACAGTTGTTTTTGCTACATCTGTATCTATTGTTTCCTCCGATGTTTTCTTTAAGACAGGTAATTCTTCTGTGACATTAAGCGACTATGATACGTACAATAAAAATAAAATATAAAATTATGTAAAGTATGTTGGAATTAACTCATGTATTTCTGTATGAGGAGCACACAGAAGTTTGCAAAATTGTGATATTCGAGCATAACTTACGTAACAGGTTTGTCACATGTGCAATGAATTGCATGAAAGTAAATTTTTATCGCTTAAACTGACCAAGGTGCAGGTGTTCTACATGACGTTACAGTTTTGCTATCCATCATTTCAATGTACTAGTGAGGCTGTAACAAAATTCGTTGATAACCTGAACAAAATGTTTGTGCATTATTGCATCTGTGCAATTTCTATATATATTTGCAATTGAACTTGAAATGCGGGAACTTTGTCAGCTCAGGTAGGCATATGGTTACTAGGCGGAATCAACATTCATTGTGTAAAAATCCAATGTAACCTAAAGAAAAGGAATAAATTATAAAATCTGTCATTGCTCTAGCTTGGAAGTGAAATTTGTTGTCAAGTTAAAATAAAGAGCAATTTTCAACGAAAAATTGCAAATAGCTCTGGGTAGATCCTCAACTGCCTTTCATTGTCTTGATAATTAGTAACGTCGATGTCCACCACCTATTCGTATTCTCATGAAACTGTTACTAGCAGGTGATCTATATGGCGATATGCCATGACGGTTAATTTGTTTTGAAACTATTTCTACCTTACTGTCTTCTTAAGTGATGTAAATAAGACAGATAAACGGATAAATAAAATTTTAGTGAATGCTCAGTGCAGTACTGACATTTGCCAAGGTGTGAACTGTTATTAATTTTGATAAGTGGCTGAGAAGTATAAGGAATTTGGCAGGTGTAACTCAATAAATAGATTCCAAACCTCAAAAACAAATGGCCTCCGGTTCGAGCTCCATCTGCGGAAAATTCTTTTAGGTACTTGACGAGTTCGAATAGTTATGAAAAATTTAAAATTGCTAAATAATCTTAACTACGTTGGGCAATGTTTAGTTTATACTGACAATATATAAACATACATGCATGCATAAATAAGCATACATACACACATACATACATACATACATACATACATACATACA